>JANHFT010005232.1:55951-71083 GCA_032467955.1 Pseudoxenodon macrops | reverse complement strand
TGATAGGACCGAGTCTGCTGATGTCATTAATGTGCGCCTCTGCTGCTCCCTCCTTGGCAGCTATTTGACTCGGTCACCAGATGACCCTCATTAGCATGTAAACAAGTTAGATTTCCCCCACTTTTTGACAGGTATCTACAAATGGCAGCATGCAGCAATTTTCAAGATTTATTGCTCCTTTGAATAAGTCACTTGAATTCTTCCATGAATTCTAATCCCAAGAAGCAAAAAATCTGTTACTGGTGGATTTGAAAAGTTGTTCCTGTGGAAATCGGGACTGTGCAGATCCTGATGGTGGCGTTTGCTTTGATAAAAGCTTGAATGAAATCCCTTCTCAAATTGCTTTGGGGTGGTGGTGGGGGAAAGGCCATTCCCTCACTTCCAAAAGCAAAGCAGTTGCATTGCTTCTCTTTTTCTGCCTTGATATGCATTTGGAAGAGGTTTCTGCACATCATCTAATACTCCCAGTTCGTTACCAGAATCCAGGGTATGACAAGGCAGATGCATCGCCTCTTTGCAATAACGAAGAGAACAGTGTGTGCTCTGGGATGCCATATTTTGTAAGGCAAATCTGAGCCACTTTATGCAGAAGTAGTTCAAATGACACATCTCTCAGCCTTTTAAAGTTAGTATTACTTTATATTGGTGCATATTTGGCTTCTATATCGGGTTATTCTGAGACGCTTATGTCATTCAGAACCCAGCAAGAAGGGCAATCCTGTGTTTGAATGAAGACATTTTAACAATAGCCGAATCCTATAGATATGTTGAGTATAGCATGCGTGGCAAATTACAATTATTTGATGACAATATAACTATCGTGAGAGAAATGGGCTTTATTTGGATTATGTGATGAAGGGATTTCAAGCTTAGACAGTGATGAAATTCATAGCTGAAGTTTGCCTAAGAAATGCTTATATGATTAGAGTTAAATTCTCCTCCATCATCACCAGCATCTCGTGATGCTTTCTGAATGAAATATCAGCAGTATAGGGCTGCTGAATTGTTATAAGATAAAATGGCTACCTCTTCATGCAGTAGCAAGGCTGTCATCCAAAGAGCCCAAATATATCAGGATGCACATCATGTTGATGTGATATTCTTACCAGGGAACAAAAATGGGTGCCTCCACTGGCTGCAGATTCTCATAGCCCATTTGTCACCTTCATTCAAAAAAGCATCTCTCTCTCCGCCTTTTTCATAATGAAGATTTAATCTTGCCTTCTCTCCTGAAGTCTCTGACCCAGAGATTGGTTTTCCTACAACAGTCATATCCCTCAGAGATTACCAAAATAGACATGGCCCTTTAAGAACTACAGTCTGTATTAAGTGTGTGTGTGTGTGTGTGAGGAGAGGAGCCTATTACAAAAGCCTTCATAAAGACTCAAGTATCTGAGGAGTTTTGCTGGAATAGCATCTTCACTAGCCAAGGGTGTCATTCCTAATAATATTACTTTTTACTTGATATAACACAGAAGGAACCTTAGGCAAACCAGGATAGCAGAATCATTTCCCACATAGGGGAATGCTTCTAAGTCCTTGAATGCTTCAAAGATCAGTTACTTTTAATATAATCAGACACCTTAAGCTTCCTTTAAACTTAAAACACTGATTAGATACCAGCCCTAACAATTGATGAAGTCAATCTTTAGGAATGACTTTTGCTCCACAAAAATATAACAGGATGCAGATCAAATGCTTGCCAGTAATGTAAGCTCTGTGCATTTAAGTCCTCATAGACTTCTGGTGACTGCCTGGACAAACCTCTGCAGTTTTTTTTGGCAAATTTTTAGAAGTGGTTTGTCATTGCTTTCTTCCCAGGACTGAAAGAGAAGGGCTGCGAGAGACCACACAGTGGGATTTGTGCTTAAGAGGGGGACTAGAAATCACAGATTCCATTAGTAGCTTGGCAATGATGTCATGGAGCCATTTCCCTCAGTGTCTCCATGAGCGCCATCTTGGATTTTGCTTCTGCGCAGAAACTAATTTTTGCTTCTGTGCATGCGCAGAAGCTATTTTTTGATGCTGTGCGCGTGCACACAGTGCAACCCTGAGCAAACCGGCAGCAAAAATATCCAGAACCCACCCCTGCTTAACACTACACTAAACTGGCTCTTTACTCATAGCTTGTCCCTAGTAATTAATTAATCACTTTGAGCCACAATTGCTATATGTGGCTTTGTCCTATTTCATTGAAATATTGGGAGCAAAAGTCAACTGGTTTTAAAATTGCCTTTATTGAGCTCTGATAGAAGCTAGATACTGAATGAAAGCAAGTTAAGGATTTGATCCAATGTGACTTATTTCAGTTATGTTTAGTTAGATTTTTTTCACTCTAGCCATTCTAGCCATTGTGTATCCACTGCAGGATGAAGGCCTCTTCCGCATGTTTCCAACCAATATGGTCTTGAGCTTTCTTTTGTCAATTGGGCCCACAATACTTGCTGATGTCATCGATCCATTTTGTTTTAGGCCTCTTGTGGATGCTTTTTATCAACTGGGATCCATTCTACAACTGCCTTAGTCCACCTGCCATCAGTTCTTACATTCTTTTTAAAATGTATTTGGCAATTTTTCACCCATAGAAAAGTAGTCACAATACTGCCTTTATCATGGTTTCCTTTGCTTTAAAGAATTACCTAATGTGGCAGAAAATATATTTTTTGATATGTAATAACAACAAAGGAAAACAAGAACCATTTCATCTAAGATTGAAATATACAGATGTCTAGAAGTAAGACCAGAAATATTGATACATCTATTTTCTAAGGGCCCAAGTAAAGGGGAATGGTGGAGAGAATTCTAATCCATTTTTTCCTTCTCAGTGTTGCAGTTTAACATTGTGTTGTTTCTTAAATCCAGTTTCCCCTCCTTTTCTTGAATCCTCTGGAATAGCCTTTAGGATTGATTGTCTCACAGAGCTAAATGGGACTTAACAATTTTATGTATTTAGAAACCGATTTAATTACCTGTTTCTAATGAGCAATCTGGCACCTTCCTTCAAATTGGCTGGGTATTTCCATCATCTTGCAACATTAGACTTTGCAGAAACCTGCATCGTAAAGAAGGGGTCACATGATGAGAATCTACTTGCTGAATTAAAAAAAATCATTAGAGGCATATGAACCATCATTTGTTATGGGCAAATAACACTTCCTGTAAGTCAGTTTGATGCTCTTACATGCATATTATCATTTGAGTAAAACAAAGCATCTGAGGTACTAATAAAATGGATTTCTCATTCCACATTGCCATTTTTAATATAACTGACAATTTGACTTGCCCAAGATCTATATATTCATGGTCAGATCAAGCTAGCTTTATCTGCCATTTGGCAACTTTTCCGATTTCACCTGAACTGCTGTTATAGTATGTAATAAGTTTAGTTACTTTTTCTTCAATGAAAACCTTGCTTCCTTTTTACGCATAGATGCTTGTGTGTTGAATTACAGCATCAGACACTCCATAACTGCAGCCTTCTCTAGCCAAGAGCTGCAAAAGCAAAGCTGTATCAGTCCTGTAATCTTACTGATTTAAAACAAAATCGTAAGTTTGTTGTTTTGTCTTCTCAATCGGGCTCCTCTTTTTTATTTATTTTAAAATGGTGATTGTGGTGTTTACGCTAATAGCCTGTGAACAATGGCTTTTATGGTGGTACTTATATTCTGAAATTAATGTGCAAGCTGGCACACCTTCAATTTATTCCCTCTGGATTCTCTTTCGTTTCTCACATTTTATCTCTTCTCCTCCCCATTTTGTGAAATTTCTGAGCTAAAGATTTTGTAAGGAGTCCACCTCCCCACATCAGAAACTGTACCTTGTGCTCATGCCTTTAAACTAAAACAGGCTGCCAAGACAGATGCAGAAGGAGTTGACAAGAGAGAATGAGATTCACCGAATCTGCCTGACAAAATTCATATGGGAGTTCTAAGCACATGACATTCTTCATTAAGCTCTTTATCCTTACCTTTAAACTCCATATGTGGATCTTTTCCCCCCCTCCATCCTTATTTCACCACTTTCCATCAGCTGAAGACCTCCTGCTCTCTCAAAGTCAAACTCTTTACCTTTTCCTGTTTTGTTGTCTGATAGTTTTAGAACTCCTACTCAGCATCTGTGATGTTTCTTCCACACAGTCAATTCTTACAACAATATTTTCCCCAAAACCTTTGAAATATTCCCCTTGTTCCCATGCCAAGCTTTGAATGAAAGCAATGGTTTATTCTTTCTCTCTGTACCCTTACTCTGATTCATTCTCTGGTTATTTGTGTGACACTTAAATGGTAAATTCTTCAAAAGAAAACATGTCCTTTTCATCTGTTTTCCTACTCTGTGAACTGAAATCAGAAATACATTGGGGAAACTATTTCTTTATTTATTTGCTTTCTATAGCTGCCCAACAAGTGAGTCTGGGTGGCATGCATCATGAATATTGGTTTTCAAAGCTCAGGGTTACTGAGAATTCATGGATACAGCAAAAAAAATTCAAATCATTTTCCTACTAATTATTAACTCCATGTTCTGTCATTACAAAATACAATTTATGTCTCCTTTTCTAGCAGGCTTTTGAGAATTAAACAGACATACACCACACTTTACTTAGGGAAAATGTGCTGTGCTGTGATTCAAGAGCTCGTATGCATCCAGTAAGTATATTGATTCCCCCCCCCCCTTTCATATCCCTTTTTGTGCCAGAAATTACTTTGGAAGTTATTTATAAGAGAAACTGCTGAGCAGTTGAGAAGCCAGAATATTATTCTGGACCAAGCAACACGCACACACACACAAACACACAGACACACACACACACACACACAAAGAGAAATAGAGAGAAATATACTTTTCTTATATGAGAACACACATTGCATTCTGCCTTTCCTATGAAGGCTCCTTGATAGGTTAATAGAGTGGCTTTTTAATTTCTAGCCATGTCTTGGAAGAACACTAGAGTGGTAAATACAACATTATATGTGAAGGAGTTCAATATAAATGTTTATTCCTTGTGTCTGATACTTTGGGCTAAGAAAGAATCGTATTCTCAAGACCATCCACTGAACTTTTAGTATGTGGATATTAAGGTAGTTTTTCCACATTCCAACGTAACACTGCTTGGCCACCACAACGTAGTGCCTGCATGTGAATTATTTAAAGAACCACAAGAAGTTCTTTAAATATCAGACCACTCACTGCCTGTCAGGTTCAAAACTGTCGACACAACTGGCAGCAGCTCTCCTAGAGGTGACATAAATTGAATGCGGGCTCTTTAGCAAGCAAATCATTCACTATAGTTTACTAAATCTAACCAAAATCAGCAGGAGTTTCAAATGCAGCCCACAGCTTGATAAAATAAATCAACCATGTTCTCCAAAGGGCCGGGTTTTGCAGTGTCTCTGTTTACATGATCGGATGACAAGCAGTTCCTCCTTGCACATGGCAAGCAACAGCAGCTGCCCTGCCATCTGTCCTATTGTTTCTGAAAAAGAAAAGTCCATTTAGCTATAATGGCTAATAGCTGTTGATTGGCCTCTCTTCTGTGAAAATATGTGGGCCTGTCATAAAGCCATGGAAGCTAGTGTTCTTTTTCTTTTAGATAACTGTATTAGGATTTTAAATACGAAAAAGCAATAGAAAGTAATATTTAGGAAAAAAGAAAAGGGAAGGGAAGGAACGAAGGAAGGAAGGAAGGAAGTGTAGGAAGAAATGTACATCTAGGTTCAGTTCCAAGTAGGGAAAAAGACACTGGAAACATGGAGACTGCTTGGAAAGGTGGTTAAATGGTGGACAGGAGCACACGACTTGAGTTCCTGAACAGAAAAAGGATCGAGATGCTGAGAGTGCCCTGGTTTTATGCCTTCTGTTGGGCCACACCTCAGTTTCCTGTTTCCTGTACAAGAAATGTATCCTGGTTGGCTGTCAGACTCCCAGACGGCGGGGGTCTTAGCTAACTTTGTAGGCTTTTGTCTGTGTCCCAGACTTGGCTGATGTAATATTCCCAGGTGCCATGTGAGTTTCTGTTTGCTAGATGGGTAGAGTGATAATCCTATCATGTCCTGAGGGCCCATCCCATCACCCTGGAGTTGAAAGTGGTGTGTGTGTGTGCGCAGAGAGCTGCAGGAAGCTGCTTTGTCTTTAAAAACATGTTTCTCCTTTTCTGTCATCCAGGGAAACATAATATTCTGCCTTTTTAATATTTCCTAGGCTATTTCATTCCTCTAGGATGCTAACTTCCTTCAGTTGACATCTTTCAATATCAGTTGTCATTTCTAGGTTTCCATCAGTGGCATCAATCGATATGAGCACTTTTTCCTCTGAGTGCCTGATGGGCGATGTATTTCCGAAGCGCAAGAAAGGTCCCTCCCTCGACACCCTGCCTACCCTTTACAAGCAGTGAAAGAGAAAACACGGGTACTCGATTCACAACTGTTCGTTTAGTGACTTATGACCGTTTTTCAGTTACAACCTTTGCAGCATCCCAGTGATCATGTGATCAAAATTCAGAGGCTTGGCAACTGGTTCATATTTATGATGATCGTGCAGCTCTCCTTTTGCAAACTTCTGACAAGCAACGTCAATGGGGAAATTATTGGATTCACTTCACAGCCGAGTTACTGACTTATCAACTGCAGGGATTCACTTAACAACTGGCACAAGAAAGGCCGTAAAGTGGGGCAAAACCCACTTAGCAAATGTCTCACTTAATGAGCTCATATTGGGCTCAATTCCGGTCGTGAGTCGAGGACTCCCTGCAAAGAAGACCAAAGAAGCGCCCACCCCCCGCTGTCCCGCGAGAGTTGAGGGCCTTGGCCGCTTCCACCGCTTGCGGCCAGATCGCGAACGTCAAGCGGCCCCTCCCTCGCGCCCTGGACAAAGACTTCCGCATTAAGGAGTCGCCAGAGGCCGCAGCTGAGCTCAGGGGGCGCACGCAGCTGGGAGCTCTTGAGCGCCCGGGAGCCAAGAAAACAATCCCTCCTTCACGGACAGGATGCTCCGACTCACGTAGCGGCCGCGGAAGTGGGCAGTGCCTCAGGAAGCGGCCGCCCGAAACTGCACGTCTCCAAAAGGGAGCCCGTTACACAAGCGCCGCACGTGTGGCGTCTCTCGAAGGGACTCCCGGAGACATTTGCGCTGATCCGGGAGGCTCGACTTGGAGCGCGGGGAGGGGCGGGAACGAGTGGGTGGAAAGGGCGAGGATGTCGCAGGTTTTGTTGCTGTTAAGGCTTTGTTGATAGGCAGCGGCGTCTTTGGCAACAGGGCTTCTGAAGGCTTCTGCAGCTGGGTGGGGGTGGACAGTCAAGCGGCGTTTACCCAAACTAGACAGACTGCTTGGAATCTCGAGGCGGAAAATCCTATAAGCCCCCCCTCTCCTCCCCCCCCCTTTTTTTTTGCTCCTACAGCACCAAGTACACAATTGTTCTGGTGGTTGTAAATGAATCCCGTCATCCCAAAACAGCATCTGCGATAATCGTCTATGTGCGATTTGCAAGCGATGTTGTGATGTTTAGAGACGCAGTTCTCCTTTATTCCAAAGGTACTTTTTCAAGACATAACTGGACGTTCTGGCTCTGAAGAAGCCAGTCTTCAAAAAAACGTTTTCAAAAAAAACCCGAGAATGTCCAGTTGCCTCTTGAAAAAGCATCTTTGGGACAACCATGACCTGGATGACTGAGAATCTCCATAGACAGCTCTCCTGTATATTCCTTTCCATCAGTGAGATGCTACTAAGTCTGTGCCTCTTGGACAGGTTAGAAAACGATGTACGAAAAATATATGAAGTACGTTTTCATCTTTCATGAAAGGCAAATGCTGGTGTGAAATTATTGCAGAGATAGATTCAAAGAAATTTGCTAGGCAACCTTAATAAAATGTGCGACTCTTGTCCTGGATATTATAAAACTAATAAAACTGCCCCATTGCATCCTGGTTCAGATTTCACTTTGAGACTAAGAAGCAGGTAATACTTGCTCAGTGGTCGGACAAAATGTTCTCAACAACCCAGTGGAAGGCTTAAGATCAAGAAGGAGCTAAGGAGACACATTCCTGGTCTCTTTATTTTCATTTTTGTGTATGGGAGGTAGCATTTTTCCTTAAAGAGATTGTAAGGGCATGTGAACTTACTCAAAATCATAACTAAATAAATGAGAAGAATCAAATGTTGCATAGAGTTATAATGATTTGGCTGATATATTGTAAAAGCCACATGTAAGCAACCTCATTAAAAGGAAAAATGCCTTTTGAAGAATTCCACAATGAATTTGAATTTTTCTTCCAAATCTGTATATATTCTTAATAATATGGTGCAATTGAAGGAAATTCTTCCAACACAATTTTCCCAGTTATTGCAGAAAATTGGTTGCAAAGCTGCAGTAATTAAATCCATAACCGCTGTCTGCCTATTAACAGCAGGGAAACATTCTCATAGACTGATTAGGGCCCTATCTTTGGACTGCAAAAATCCAGATAAGCACTAGAGGCCAGAAAGAGTTTTCTCAATCTTTTACTGCCCAGATTTTAGTACTGTACGGATTAGTCATTAAATGGCAGTTGTCTAGACTAGAAGAAGCCCAGAAATGTAGGTTAGAATGGAAAGTTGTTTAAAAAAGGTAATAGTAAACCATTAGCATATTGTGTAAGATTGGACATTTGAAAATTTATTTTCTTTAACTAAATTCATTGTGAAAGAATGCCTAAAACAAAAAATCTGATTCCATGTTACAGCTGTCACCTTTTTGTGTCCCTTGACTAAAGGCCCACTAATGGGTCTTTAAGGGCCAATAAGATGTGGTGTCCATTCTGCATATGTGCTAGAAATGCTTAAGATCACACTATATGTTATTTCCTGATTTTCAAAATGTTCATCTCAATATAAGTTTGAGGATAGATTTAAAGCATGATTCAGTTTCTGGTTCATTCCTGTTTGTTGTTTCATCAGCTAAAACAAACAACAGTGAAAAGTTTTTACTGTCTTCAATTAATAGTTCTTGGGAAGTAAAGAATTCACTAGACAATTCTTCTCTTATCTCTTACCTAATCTTTCTTTAAACAGAGTTGCAGGCAAACAAATGTGCCACCACTGGGTTATAGAAAAAACTATGGAGCACAATGGCAAATCCACTTGGACACGAGTGGATAATACGAGGCTGCTGGGCAACCATATGCTAATGATAGTTTCCCTTGCTAATCTCCCTGCTTCAATTTAATTTAAGAATAATAAATGGAAGGATGATATACTAGAAAGCACTAATCTAGCATAAACTTTGGTTTTTCGAGAATGCTCCTGGATCTAATGGTTTATTATATAAGGATTCTTAGGAAAATAAATGGGATGTAGCTGCAGCCCAGTGCATTTGCTTGACTCTTTTATCCACCCACCCACCCAGATAAAAAGGGGAAACCTGAAACAGAATGACTACATTCTTGCACTTAGATTTGTAGGTGAAAAAAATCTTGCCAGTTTACCTTTTGGTAAATGGACATTTGAACATACACGTAGTCCTTGTTTAACAACTGCCTCTTTTAATGACTATTTGCAGTTACGTCAGTGATGAAAAAGTAACGGCAATCAATCCTTGAATTATAAATTGTCAGATTTATAAAGCAGAGGAAAGCTGAAGATCATAAGCATAGTCATGATTTCACTTAGCAACTGCTTAACAACCAAGTTGCCAGTCTCAATTGTGGTTGCTAAATGAAGATTATCTGTAATCTGTCCTCACCATGGAGGCATTTTTGTAAAGCCCTCTATGTTACCATTTTGTGAGAACACCCAGGAAATGTCAAATATATGTCCCCCGCCTCAGTTTTCTGTGTACAAGAAAATGAGCTTCATGGCATTCAATGGGACTGAGCTAAATCAATGGATTAAGTTAATATACATTTTTACTCCTCCTTTACTTCCTATAAAGACTTGGGACTTTTCCCCAGTGCTGATTTGTAGTGTTATCAGTTGAATTGGCAGAAAATTATAATGGTATGAAAGGTTTTGTCCCAATTGTGGATCCTTATCTTGCTTCTGTTGCCTGTTTCAAGGCAGTGCAGTTCCCTGACTTGCATGCAAAATCTAATAAGAGTTTGGTCCCTTGCTGCTGAATGATATTGGAATAAGGAAGAAAATATTTCATTAACACTTGGTACAGTTACGGAAAACTCCAGCCTGTCTCACTTGTGGAGATGAAACGATAGTGATGTCTGCAGGACACCGAAGAAGGCTATTGCAATAAAATATTTGTGCTGAAATTATTTGGAAGTGAGGAAGGGCCTTCAGACTGTATTCACACAAGATTCCGTCCCTGGTTAATAAATGTATTCATTTTCTCAGTTTGAAAATACAACAAACCATAAACTAAGCAGCACTGTAAATAAAAAAGTAACCAAGATTTAAATTTAATTATTTTTAGCATGTTGTACGAATGCATCTCCTAGATTTCATAGTGACTTGAATAAATATCATGTATGAATGGTGAAATGTCATTAGAATATCTTGAGACAAAGCATGTTTAATAACTGTAGGGTCTCTTCAGACAACCACCTTTTAAAATAGCTTTAAGATTAAAAAAAATATTTTAAAGAATTCTACTTAAAACTGTCATATAGAAGTGTACCCCAAAAAATTAAAATAATGCCTGTTAGGCCTGTTTTGTCTTTTTTTGTCTTTTCTACTGTGCCTTGGAAAATTACTATGAATATCCTTGCCTGCTTTCAAATGCTTTTTTTGCCCTTAGTCCAGAGGTGGGGAACTATGGCCCCTTTATGACTCACAAGTCACAAGCATGGCTGGCTCAGGAATTCTAGGAGTTGAAGTCCACAAATCATAAAAGGGCCATAGTTCACCACACCTGACTTAGTCCCTTGTGGGACCTCATCAAGTTCTCATAAACCCCCATAGTTCTACAGAGCTCATTTTGACAGTCTTGCTCATGTGACAGTCCTCTCCTTCATTGCATACAAGTGTTTGATATATTTCAGAATTTCCACTCTTCCTGGAACTGGAAATCATATAAGAATTGTTTAAAAGTTCTAGACATAAGAATATCAACCTCCTGGTTATTTGGAAGAGACCACTATTAAGAAGTCTATATTCTTATGGATATAATGTTTTAAAAATATTATTAGTCCCTGCAGAGTTACTCCACTAGTAAACAATCAACCAATGGAACAGCTTGCCTTTGGAAATTGTGGGAGCTTCATCACTTGAGACTTTCAAGAAGAGATTTGACTGCCATTTGTCAGAAATGGTGTAGGGTCTCCTGCTTGAGTGGGGGGGTCGGACTAGATGACCTACAAGGTACCTTCCAACCCTGTTAATCTGTTAATCTGTTAAAACCAGTTGTTGCCAACTATAGGGGATGATGCTCATCTCTGTTTCAAGACCATTGAGCCAGCGCTGTCCGAAAATATTTCTTCACTCGTGGCCAGCATGACATCATGGAGTGCTGTTACCTTCCCACTGACATGGCAAATCTACTCACATTTGCATACTTTCAAACTGCTAGATTAGCAAGAGCTGGGGCAAGGATGGGAACTCAACCCAGCACATGGTGCTTGGGTCTTGAACCTGGGTTGCTGGCTTTCCAGCCAAGAAACCCAGCGTCTTAACCATTTAGCCATCACACTGCCCCAACATGAGAATGGAGGGGCAAATATAATCATGGCAGCCTTACATTTTTATGAGCTTTGCTAGGCCTGTTTAATTGGGAATAAATCCCAAAATGGGGCAATGAAGATGAGTATAGGGTGGCCTTTGGTCATACTTATGCCACATGTAAATTTTTCTGTTTATAGTAAGAACATATATATCATTCCTGATCTATTGTGGCCCAAATGCTTTAAGCAAAAAATTCAGTTTTACACAAGCATGTTTCTTCTATGAAACCTGAAACTTCTGATCTAGAGACTTACCTTGCAATCCCAGTTTTCATCACCCATATCCCACCAAATAAAGAGGTACATGCAATATACAAACACATGTGGGTTTGATTACAGTTATTATTATTATTAGATCTATTATGACTGCCCGCTTCAAAAGACTTTAAGGCACATGTTATTTGTGTTTGCCATAGTTAACGCTTCCCCTGGCCTTTTTCAACTTTACTAAATTATTTATCCTTGTTTCACATTTTCCAGCCAGTCCAGCTTGGTTCTCCTCTCAGGGAGGTTGAGAAAAACATGTACTTTATAGGCATAGGAAATGTGTCCTCATGTCTGTCTATGAGTCAGCTTCAACAAAGTTGATGTACGTGCAAGTGAAATAATCACAAGTTGCTTCCCTATTTATTCTGTTTCCACTTCCTTTCTTCTGAGGTTTTACATGTGCTGAATTTTAGACTATAAAGTGCTCAGAGCAAGAAACTGTCCTCTTTTACTCATAATATAAATTCAACTCATACTGATGAAAGAATGAAAGAAAACAGATTCTTGTATTTAGAACTATTTGTATTGCATTATAAATGCAATACAAATCAGAACGTTGTACCGTTGCAATGAATAGAATAGAATAACAGAGTTGGAAAGGACCTTGGAGATCTTCTAGTCCAATCCCCTGCCAAGACAGGAAACCCTACACCACTTCAGACAAATGGTTATCCAACATCTTCTTAAAAACTTCTAGTGTTGGAGCATTCACAACTTCTGGAATCAAATTGTTCCACGGATGAATTGTTCTCACTGTCAGGAAGTTTCTCCTTAATTCCAGGTTGCTTCTCTCCTTGGTTAGTTTCCATCCGTTGCTTCTTATTCTACCCTCAGGTGCTTTGGAGAACAGCTTCGATACCGATAGAACAGATAGAAACACTGTTGTTTTCTATCATCAGGAAAGTGGTGGCTTTTCACCAAGTCACACAGATGAGCTGGTAAAGTTCCAGCATAAGGACCAGGAGCTCAGGTTTTCCTCTTGTTTGTCTTCGATCTTTTAGATTCCATGCAGAACGTGCGATTGGCATCATCACCCACATTCTCCCAGAAGATCATCTCCTCCTCGCCTCCTCCAAAAGAGTTAAAGGTAGTATCTGCCGGCCGGGTTTAGCTGCCATGGGAAGAAAACAGAAATGGCTACTGATGGCTTTAGAGAGTTGAATACTCTGAGGAAACAGTGATAAGTGAGATAAGCCTCTGTGAGTTCCTTGACAATGAGAGCTAGTTTGGTCTAGTAGCGGTTAAGGCACCAGGCTTGAAACCAAGAGGCTGTGAATTCTAATCTCACCTTAGACATGAAAACCAAGGTGATTACTGGGAGATGGTGAGTTCTAGTCCTGCCTTAGACATGAAAGTCAGCTGGGTGACTTTGGATCAATCACCAGGAGATTGGGAGTTCTAGTCCAGTTTTAGGCATGAAAGCTGGCTGATTGACTTACATCCTTCACACCATCCCCGTGGTCACATGATAAAAATTCGGCCACTTGGCAACTAACAAGTATTTACAATGGTTGCAGTGTCCCAGGGTCATGTAACCACCATTTGTGACCATCCCAGCTGACTTCCAGCAAGCAAAGTCAGGGAGGGAAGATCCAGATTCGTTTAACAACTGCATGGTTCACTTAACAATGCAACAATTCACTTAACATCCATGGCAATAAAGATTTAAAATTGGGGGTGATTCACTTAACAACTGCCTTGCTTACCAACAGAAATTCTGGTCTCAGTTGTGGTTATAGGTCGAGGGCTACCTGTAGCAGCCTTTCTTATAATTGGTGTGGAAAGAGCGTGGTAGACTAATTGCAAGTCTAAATTGATACGGCTAGACATAAGATTGGAAAGGTCACAGCAGAGGCAAATCTACCTGAACAGCATCTCCACCTGAGGTTCCTTGTGTCTATGGAGATTCTCAAGTCATCCAGGTCATGGTTGTCCCATAGGTGCTTGTTTTTCAAGAAGCAATTGGACTTTCTGTTTTTTTCTTTGAAGATGTTTTGCTTCTCATCCAAGAAGCTTCTTCAGCTCTAACTGGATGGTGGGGACTGAGGTTCCTTGTCTTATTGGCTGATAACTGATAACTGAGACAGGATAAAAGAGCTGAAAGAACTTCTTGGTCTTAATTCTGGAAGATGACTTTTAGACCATAGTCTTCTTCATTCCCCAGATACCTTTTAATATATTTTATTAATCCATGATGGCACAGTGGTTAGAATGCAGTATTGCAAGCTAATTCTGCCGACTGCCAGCAGTTTGATTCTGACCCGCTCAAGGTTGACTCAGCCTTCCATCCTTCCGAAGTCGGTAGAATGAGGACCCAGTTTGTTGGGGGCAATGTGCTGACTCTATAAACCACTTAGAAAGGGCTGTGAAGTGTTATATAAGTCTTAAGTGCTATTGCAGGCAAACTGTGCCCACTGCCAGCAGTTTGATTCTGAACAGCCAAAGGTTGACTCAGCCTTCCCTCCTTCCAAGGTCGGTAAAATGAGGACCCAGATTGCTGGGGGCAAGAGGCTTAGAGAGGATTGGTAAAGCACTGTGAAGCAGTATATAAGTCTTAAGTGCTATTGCTAATCCACTTTTTATGCTTTTTCCCTTTTAAAGCGCTTATCTTGGAGGAGATCGCAATTGACTGCCACAATAAGGAAACCGAGCAAAGGCTGCTCCAAGAAGCTCATGACCTGCACCTCTCCTCTCTCCAGCTGGCCAAGAAAGCCTTTGGGGAGTTCAACGTTCAGACGGCAAAACACTACGGCAACCTTGGTCGACTTTATCAGTCAATGAGGAAATTTAAGGTAAATCCAGGTTTCTCAGGGCGGTGGGCAGGAATATCATTAAAATGGGCATTTTGTCACAGCAGAATACAGGTAGTCTTCGACTTAGGACTGTTTTTGGGCAAAAACATCATAAATTGCAGTCACCTGGGTTCCTGCAAAACAGCCATAGATGTGGCCCGTTTGCCAAGTGCCCAAGATGTAGTAATATGCCTGTGGGGAGAGGAGGGGAGGGGGGCAGAAGGAGAAGCAATGTGTTAACTTCAAAATCGGGTCATAAGCAGCTTTTGGAAGGTCCGTCATAACTTCGAATAGTTGTTAAGTGACTGGTTGTAAGTGGAGGACTACCATATTTTCGGAGTATAAGATGCACCTCCTCCCCCCCCCCCCAACAGAGGGTGGAAATGTTGGTGCGTCTTATACACCGAATACAGCAATTTTGGCCTCCTGAAGC
>JANHFT010005232.1:38354-55851 GCA_032467955.1 Pseudoxenodon macrops | reverse complement strand
GGTGATGAGGTGGGGGGGGGGGCTCCGCAGCTTGCAAGTGCAAGAAGCAGGTACGGTTCGCTGATTCCCTTGTACTCCAGCAGAGGCCCCCCCATCGCCCTCGTGATCCCGCTCCCATCGCTGTCGCCAGGCAAATGCCTTCTTTGGAAGGACCGTGCCGCTGCCAAAGAAGCATGAGGCTTCCTTCAAATGGGAAAAGGGCAGGAGCAAGCACACACTTCTTTTCTCTCGCTGGGGCGGTTCACCCAGGAAGGTGCCCAACTGGGGCGGCAGGACGAGGCACCTTTAAGACAAGTGGAACGATGCCCCCCCTTCCACCTCTCCCTCCCCGGTTGAGCAGCCTCTGCGAGAGAAAAGCATTTTCAGAAGGCAGCGCCATGATCCCCTCCCCATTCAAAAAACGGAGCGTGTGACCAGCGCTGTGTGGAAAGCGTTGGGGAGGGATCTGTCCAGGAGGAAAGATAAGCAGTGTTTGGTGAGCTGGAAGAGGTGGAGGGTAAAGCAGGAGAGGAAAACACTTTTAAACCTCTCCCTTCTCAGCAAAATCAGCATTTCGTTCCACACGCCCCATTTTTTGAATCCGGGAGGGGATTCCCTTCTGAAAACGACCAGGTGGGTGGCTTCCACTCCTGGCCCGGGGGATGGATCTGGCCAGGAGGAAAGAAAAGCTGTGTTTGTTGATTAGGAAGAGGTGGAGGGCACGCGATAGGCTGCTTTGGGAGGGTAGGCGGACATGTGTAAACAGAGGCGGCAGGCAAGTCAGCCCAGAGCCTTAACAGATAACCCGCTGCGCCATCACCTTGCGCTCACTAGGAGCCTCTTGCTCTGCCGGCCTGTCACGCCAAACTTTGCGCTGTGAAGGAAGCAGCCCAAGAGCCAGGTGGGAGGCGGAGGGGCATATGGGGCACCCGCATGGCTCTCGGGCTGCTTCTGACTGCCGCACAATTTTTGGGTGACTGCCACCCGCTTGCCTCGGGTTCCGCTCCCCGCATCCAGCCCATGACAGAGGAGGCGTCGCTTCTGGGCCAGGCTGCCCTTCCTTGGGCCCCTGGAGGGCAGGGTATAATCTGCTATCGTCCCTGGTGCTGGCACCGCGGCCGCGCAGGAAAACTTCCCAACGTGGCACAGTCTGGAAAGCTCTGCCCCCACTGCTGCCACTTCTGCCAGCCGCGTCTGTGCAGGAGAACTCCCCGGGAAGGGCTCTGTCTATGTATCCAGACCAGATGTGTGTGTGTCATGTGTATGTGTCATGTGTGTAGTGTGTGTGGTGTGTGTGTGTGTGTGAGAGAGAGAGAGAAGAAAGAGACAAGAAGGAAAGAAAGAGAGAAAAAGAGAAACAAGAAAAGGGAAAGAGAAAGAAAGAAAGACAGAGAAAGAAGGAAAGAAAGAAAAAAGAAAAAAGGAAAGAGACAGAAAGAAAGAAAGAGGAAGGGGGAGATAGACAATAAAGAAAAAGGGAAAGAAAGAAAGAAAGAAAGAAAGGAGAGAGAGAGACATAAAAGAAAAGAGACAGAGACAGAGAAAAAGAAAGAAAGAGAACTTATGGCCACAATTGAGGCCAACATTTTGGTTGCTAAGCAAGAGCGTTGTTAAGTGAGTTTCACCACATATTACAAGTTGGCCATGCCCACCCAGTCACCCGGCCATCAAGCCACACCCACATGAAGCCATGCCCACATGATCATCAAGCCACGCCCACAAAATAAGCCACGCCCACAGAACTGGTAGGAAACATTTTAGATTTCACCCCTGCTCAGGATGCCTAGGAAGCCACACTAGGGCAGTGTGCCGTTTTAAAGAGGCCATCTGCCGGAGGTGCCAGAGAAGGGGACACATTGCCAAAGCTTGCCTGGCCACAATGCCAGGGCCCATGCAAGCGGCACCGCCACCAAAACCATTTGGGGGACAGGGGGTGCCCAGGCCCAGATTCCAATGGAACCGGCGGAGAGAAGAAAATTATCCCAACCGGGGAATCTATCACACAACCGTGGGTCACTCAGACGCGGGAAACTGGGATAAATTCCACATATCTCCCCAAATCGAAGGGACCCCATGCCAGATGGAACTAGACACCGGCTCCGTATTTACTATAATTTCCTGGGCAACCCTGAAGCAGCTCAAGCTGACCCTTGCAACAAGCCAACTAACACAGCAGCCAATAAACCTCAATGACTTCCAGGGGAACCCGATAAAAGTCTTGGGCAGAACCGAAGTCAGAGTGGTATTCAAGGGATTTATAGGCAAGCTACTCCTCACCGTAGTCTCTGGCCACCGACCAACGCTCCTCGGCGTCGAATCGTTCAAGCCTCTTGGACTCCGTGAGTATCTGTGCCGACTATAAAGGGACATTAAATAAGGCACTGCAGCAGAGCACATACCCCATGCCAGTGGTTCAACACCTATTGCATTCCTTGGGCAGGGGCCGAATATTTGCTAAATTAGATCCGGCCCAAGCCTATCAACAGCTTTCGGTGGACGCAGCCACAGCGGAAGCACAAACAATTGTGACCCACAGGAGGGCATTCAGATGCAAACGCCTGCAATTCAGAGTCAGCGTGGCCCCGAGGCTATTCCAAAGCCTAATGGAGTGCCTCCTACAGGGCATCCCGGAGGTCGTTCCATACTTTGACAACGTCCTCATATTGGCAGAGTCAGAGGAACAATTATTACGAAAGCTGAGAGTCACATTGCAGAGATTCCAGGAAAAAGGACTCAAAGTCAAAAAAGACAAATGCAAAATCGGGGTCAAACAAGTTGAGTTCCTGGGATACCTAATTGACGGGTCGGGCATACACCCCAGAAAGAGCAAAATAAAGGCAATACAGGAAGCGCCAACCCCCACCAACAAAACAGAGTTGCAGGCTTTCTTAGGGCTATTGAATTTTTATAGGGTTTTTTTTAAACAGAAAGCAACCGTGGCGGAACCCCTTCATAGATTGCTGGGCAAGGCGACGCCATGGACGTGGGGACCCAAGGAAGCAGATGCCTTCCAACAAGTCAAGAACCTTTTATCATCCGACAGCGTCCTCCTGCAATACAACGCAACCATGGCCCTCACAGTGACCGGCGCAGTCCTCAGCCACCAGCTACCCAACGGGAATGAAGCCCCCATCGCCTTCTATTCAAAGACCCTATCCCCCGCGGAGCGTAATTACAGTCAGATCGATAAAGAAGTACTGGCTGCCGCCGCGGGCATAAAGAGATTTCATGAATACGTGTACGGGCGGCCATTTGAACTAGTAACTGACCACAAGCCGCTACTGGGACTTCTAGCAGGGGACAGACAAACAGCAAACTACATGTCCCCTAGAATGGTCCATTTTCCTAGCCGCCTACGATTACACCTTAATCCACAGGGCGGGAAAAGACATTGGGCATGCTGACGCACTGAGCAGATGTCCCCTGCTGGAACTGGTGGAAGACCCCGCTCCCGCAACCTCGGTGCTCCTCATCGACACCGAAGACTCCAGCCCCATCACTTCACACGAGATCGCCGCACTCACCTGTAAGGATAAAATCCTGACACAAGTTTTAAACTGGGTGTTGAGGGGGTGGCCAAAAGAGAAGACGGGGGAGGAGTTCAAAAGTTTTGAAAATAAACAAATAGAATTGTCAACCATGAAGGGATGTCTCCTATGGGGAGAGAGAGTAATCGTACCCCAGCCCCTAAGAAAACAGGTCCTCCGGACACTACATGTGGGACACCCGGGCATAGTGCGAATGAAAGTGCTAGCCCGCAGTTACCTGTGGTGGCCAGAAATAGATAAAGACATTGCAGAATGGGTGGCCACCTGTTCACCCTGCCAGGAAACCCGACCAGCGCCACCAAGCACAGAGCCCCATGAATGGGAGAGGCCAAAGGGACCATGGTCAAGGGTGCACATAGACTTTGCTGGGCCTATGGGGGTACAAACATTTTTAATTGTGGTGGACACATACTCCAAGTGGCTAGAGGTCATCAGTTACGACAGAAGCTACAATCAGAGCATTGCAAAGACTTTTTGCAACCCATGGCCTGCCAGACATCCTCGTTTCCGATAACGGGCCCCAACTGACAGCAAGGAGAATGGAGGTGTTCCTGGCCGAATTGTGCATCCATCACGTGCTGGTGGCACCCTACAAGCCGGCCAGCAATGGACAAGTGGAACGCATGGTAAGACTGACCAAGGAGACGCTTGTCCGAATGGGCCCCGGGAACTGGTAGGAAAGAATAGACCAATTCCCACTCGCCCAACATATCACGCCCAGCGCAGCCATGGGCCGAAGCCCGGCAGAGCTTCTCATGGGCAGGAAGCTACGCTCGCAGCTAGACAGACTGCACCCAAACTATAACCCCAAGGTCCCATCAGACTCTGCCCGGCCATCCAGGACTTTTGAAGTGGGGGACCTCGTATTCGCCCAAAACTATGCCGGCGACCCCAAGTGGGAGAAGGCCAGCGTAGTTGCTGTCACTGGCCCGAAATCGTACAGGGTAGAGCTCACGGATGGTCGGACGTGGAGGAGGCATGTTGACCAACTCCGGAGGAGACTGGGAGCATCGCCGGAAAGACCTCTGGACGAACCAGCCCAAGAGTCGGAACCAGAGCGGGATGAGCCTCCGCCCCATGGAGCATACAGTGAGACGGGCGAACGGGACACCAGCGAGGAACCAACCCTAATTCCGAACAACAAGTTTGCCCTCATCTCAAACCCGACAATAGACCGGCCACACTCACCTGGGGACGCCGGGGTCCAGAGGAGACACCCACGAGCTGAGACCATCGGGAAGTCGCACCGCATGGCGGCAAGTTCCAGCAGGTTCCTCGAGCTGAGTCCGGAGGAGGGACGGACATGACCACCCCGCTCGGAAACACAGAACAGAATGCAGCACGCAGGTCCAGTCGGACGATAGTAAGACCCGCCTACCTACGTGATTACATTACTTTCATCAAACAACCATTGGACAAAGCACAAACTAAGAGGGGAGGGGTGTTACGGACAGACGGAAGGAGTGCGTATTTGCATAAGCCGCCGCTGTTGGACAATCATGCAGCGGGAAAAATAAACGCCTGTCAGTGGCCGGCTATGCAGCCGAGCACCTTTAAAAGAAGCAATCCGTCTGCCGGCTGGCAGTTCGGAGCAGAGCAGCAGATAAATAAAGGTGCTGAAAGGTTTCCAATGTCCTGCCTCTTCTTCACACGACCCATACTTAACAGTTTCTGTTTGCTAGATGGGTAGAGTGATAATTCTATCATGTCCTGAGGGCCATGACTTAATCACATCACCCTGGAGCTGAAGTGGGGGCAGGGAGCTGCAGGAAGCTGCTTTGTCTTTAAAAACATGTTTCTCCTTTTCTGTCATCCAGGGAAATATAATAATCTGCCTTTGTAATATTTCCTAGGATATTTCATTCCTCTAGGAGGAGGGTGGGTGCTAACTTTCTTAAGAAGGAAGGATTTTCTTATAGAGAAAATATGTGTAAATTAAACTCATATTCTGTGGTTGCAGCATACATTTCATTATTTTTCTATAATTATTCTGTTTCTATTTTCTTCTAATTATCAAAACCTTATATCATAAATTTATTTTTTCTGTTTCATACAAAAAATCCATAAGGAGTTTTCAATCAGCATTAAACTCCGTTAATGTTGTTTCTGTAAAAAAAGATGTCATTTTGGTCATCTCAGCAATTTCCATCATCTTCACTAACCATTCCTCCAGTGTGGGTAAACACAATTTCCCCCCCAGTTTTGTATATCATAATCATACTGTGGTTATTATATATAAAAACAAAGTTACAACTATTTGTCCATCAATTCCAAAAAAGTACTTCTGATTTCAGTTATATATTTATCTTTACAACCTTCTGATTCAGTGTATGTAGCTTTTTAACATGTCTACCAAACATGGTAAAATGTACCTTCTTGTTGTGCCCATTTCCAACATAAATTCAAAGTATACATTATATAACATTTTTCTGGTTACATATACTAACAATACATCATTTTATTAAAAAATCTCTAAGATTATAAATCTCAGAATGTCAATCTCAGTTCTCTCATCCATGTATTCTCCCATTTGTTTATTGTAACTAAATTTTAACCCATTTTATCATATGGGTTATGCTCTTTCACTTGATTCCTTGGGCCTGACACTTTCTCTCCATCTAAAATAATTAATGCGGCTTGTTTTTCATTGTGCTGTTCCAACCATTCTAGAATGTCCATCACAATTCTGACATTGTCTTTTAACTGTCTTTTAGGTTAAGAACTCATGTTGAGCTTCGAGAACAAATTCTTGCAAAATTATTTTAGTCTATTGACTATGATCATTGTGAACAACTTATAATAATTAAAAAATGATATTGGTTAATAATTTATTGTTAAAGTGAAATATTGTTCCTTTTAAGTATTAGTATTGTATTAGCCTCTTTCCACATCGCTGGCATCTTTCCTCCATGTAAAACAGAATTCATCATATTTTGCAGAGATTGTAAAAGTTAATTCACGAAACATTTATAATAAGAACCTGATAATCTATCTGGTCCTGGTAATTTTCCTGGTTTAATCTTTTTTTATATAAATTTGGAAACTTCCTTAATATGGGCCCATTCATAACCTGTCTTTGTTTCTCTGTAATCCCTTCTTGGTTGATATTTTTTTAAAATATTCATATATTTTCTCCAAAGAGATATCGTATCTTTTATACAGATTAGAATAGTACTGGTAAAATATATTTTGTATAGCTACATTATCTGCTAATGCTGTGTCTCCACCTTGAAGTCCTTATGCATTTTCTTTTCTTTTTCCTATCTTAGTTTATATGTTAGCCATTTCCCTGCTTTATTTACAAATTCAATTTTTTTAACACTGTTCATTTTTATTTCCATTTCTTTTACTATTAGCATTGATAGCTGTTGCTGTAAGAGTTTAATTTGATGAGAAATATTCATTTTCTCTGATTATTTTTTTAAAATCCTTCACTTCTTTTTATCTCATCCCAAATAGTCTGTATTTTCTCTAATGCTCTTCCCTCCAACCCACAACAGGAATTCCATCCATCTATTATTTTCTTCCCTTTTTTTTGTCAGACCATGTGAGTCAATTTCATTGGGTGGTCTTGTGTTCTACTGGAATAACACTGACAGATCATTCTGTCATCTGCTTCAAATACTTAAATGCTTTAATATCTGAAAGCCTGACTCTATGAATGAATGAATGAATGAATGAATGAATGAATGAATGAATGAATGAATGAGTAGTGAGTGAACAAATGCTATTATTTATGTTCTTCGCAGATCCCAGATTTCATCCAATATATTCCAGAATGATTCTTGAAGCACATAAAAACAGCCTGTGCCAACTGAAACTCCACCTAATCCAGGAGTTTTCAAACTATAAATTGCAATCCTCTGGATTTTCACAAGATTCACAAACAACTTAGGGTTACAAATGTCACAAAACCATCTGCCAATTACAGCATTTTTATTTAATTATTATTTAGTTTTAGTTGTGAGTGTCATGGAATTACAAAGTTTGAGAACCCTTGTCTTAACATCTTCATGAACAACATTCAGTTACTATTTGGTTTTGGGATCTATCAGTCAAACAATAGTTTATTACACTTCAGGGGTGTCAAACTCAAGACCAGGGGGCCAAATCTGGCCTATGGGGTGCTTAGATTTGACCCATGGGGCCACCCTGGAAACAGTGAAGAACTGGCCCGCAGTGCCTCTGCCAGTAAAAATGGAGCTCAGCAGGGCCACAGAGTTGCAGGAGGCCATCACAAAATGGAGCTCAAAAGCCTGTTTTCACAGGCAAGGTGCTCGGGCCACCACAGACGGCCCTGACACGACTGACATTGAGCTGGCCACACCCACCCTGGGCATGCCCATCCTGGCCCGTCAAGGTCATGATGGGGCCCTCAATCGAGTTTGACACCCCTACACTACGGTGCTGGTTCTGATTACACTTCCTGGTCTAAATTAAATTCAGTCACCAATACATGCAGCTCAGGATTGAACTGTGAAGTCCTTGGTGCCCTCTGATCATGATTGTTTGCTTCCAGATGTTTCATTACCTGACTAAGTAACATCATTGACGCTAGTGAATGACATCAATGTTTATTGTAGATAAACCTGTTTATATACAGTAACTTGCCCTTCCAGTGTTGGTGGAAGTGTGGTATTGTTTTCTGCTTGAATGTCCAAAAATGCCAGGAAAATCCTGGAAACTTGGCATTCAGGCAAATCAGTCATCAATAGACACATATTTTAAACAAAAAAGCTAAAAGGAAATAAGACCAGAATACATTTTCTCCAGCAACCAACAGTCAGATAAGCCACAATTAATACCAATCAACCAAGCAGAAAACAATAGTCTAAGGCAGGGGTCTGCAACCTTAAACACTCAAAGAGCTATTTGGACCTGTTTCCCACATTAAAGAAAACACCGGGAGCCACAAACACTGGTGGCCAACTCGAAGTCACTCACTTCCGCCAGTCACATGACACCACCCCTAACCATGGCCACCCAGCCAGTCATTAGGGCAGAGAACCGATTGTTAAAAAACACCAGGAACCACAAAATCTCTCCCTCCCTCCCTCTCTCCCCTCCCTGTCTCTCTCTCTCTCTCTCTCTCTCTCTCTCTCTCTCTCTCTGTCTTCTGTCTCTCTGTCTCTCCCCCTCTCTCTGTATCTCTCTGTCTCTGCCCTGGCCGCTTCTCCATCCCCCACCATTGCCCTTCTCAGATCAGGTGACTGAGAGGGAAGGGTAAGGGGTGTGGCCAGCCAGTGGTGGGATCACCCTATAGGGACCCACAGAAGAGGGCCCAAAGAGTCGCATGCAGTTCCGGAGCCACAGGTTGCAGACCCCTGGTCTAAGGAACTATCAAGGAGAAAACCACACCACACCTACCAACACTGGCAATGGTAAGCTATTTTACAGTATATAAACAAGGAATAAACTCTACACTCACTAGCACTGGTGAGGTTACCTAGTCAATCAGAATAGAGCTGTAAGTGACTTTGGAGTTCTTTTAGACAACCCCCTGCTGAAACAGGAGACCCCTTATAACATTTCAGACAAGTGTCTCTCCAGTCTCTTCTTAAAAACCTCCAGTGATGAAGCACCCACAACTTCTGAAGGCAAGCTGTTCCATTGGTTAATTGTTCTCATTGTTACAATGTTTCTTCTTAATTCCAGATTGCTTTTCTCCTTGATTAATTTCTATCCATTGTTTCTTGTCTTGCCTTCTGGTGCTTTGGAAAATACAGTAAGTTGGCCCATCTCTTCTTTGTGGCAGCCCCTCAAATACTGGAATACTGTTATCATGTCACCCCAATCCTTCTTTTTTCTAAACTATAGCCATGCTCAATTTCTGCAACAGTTTTGTGATGTTTTTATTCTCTAGGCCTTTAATCATCTTAATTGCTCTTCTTAATTGCTCTTAGTAATGTAATGAAACATCTTCAAGCAAACAAACAAGTTCACGGAGCACCAAGAACTTCACAGTTCAATCCTTATCTTAGGTACGGTATATTCTCTTCCATTAAAAATTATTTTTGCCTCTTCTCACTTCTGTTTTAGAGGGCTATTCTGCCCCCTATTTAATTGTCCTGTATTCCGTTTTAACAATGTAATCCTATGCTCACTTAGCTGGCAGAGTAAAAGTCAGCAGGCTTAATTGTAAATAGAAAAGCAAAGGACTGCACTGCAAAATAACTTTTCAGGATTATCTACAGTTTGCCACAACATCCAGATGTTCCGCATTTTTGTACTTACTGATTTCTTTATGTGAATAAGCAGCACAGCAATTCTGCAAAGACTATATAAATTCAGATCTTTTTAAAAATGCCTTGTTGCTTTTTATATTGCTTTCAGGAAAAAATGAAATACCCAAAACATGTTAATACATATTAAACAAAACAAAATATAAAAACGCTAACCAAACTGCCAAAGTAACATGAGAAAAAAGAGAAAATAATGAGACAAAATGAAAGATTTACATAATCTAAACAATAAAAGAATAATGAGAAAACAGAGGGGGGAAAATTCCAAACTGCATTACTAAAATACAGATGTAATGCGTACTTCTATATAAAAATTGATATATTACTATTTTTAAACAAGCCCAACCATGAGCACATGAAATCGCATTGTCCAAGACAAGATTAAATTGATATGCTTTTTGTACAACATCACATTCAAGTTTGGAGAGCAAATCACTGCCAAAATCACATTCATTGCTTCTCTTGGTAAAAGCACCACCCAGAAAGTATCAGATAGCACTTTTCGGTCTAGTCATATTGAAATGAAAACACTGCAAAGATGGGTACAGATTCTGTGAGTGGAAAGGAGAAAATACAACTAAACTGAAGGAATAAATATCTCCACTGCAGATAACCTGCAAGTCTGAACTCCTCCAGAGAGAGATTCCCTAAGAAACAAAGGAATCAGAGCCATATCATTAGATAGAATGAGACAATAGTCTCAGGTTGCTGAGCTGAGGTGTTAAGAAAAAGAATAGCAAATTGTTCACTTATTGCTGTTATAAATTTATTGCCAGGAAAACAAGAAGTAATTGTGAGATTTTTTTTTGCTGCATGTAGAAAAACAACGACCTGTATTTTCAGACTATAAGACGCACCTTAGTTTTTGAGGAGGAAAATAGGGGGGAAATCTGCCTACCAGGTATTCATCTGGCTAACGCCTTCAGTCTGGTCACCTTCAGAACATTATTTTATCCCCTTGGTTAGTGCTGAAAAAAAGTTTTTAAAGCACAGCTGATAGAAGTAATGAAAAACGAAGCCTGGAAGATCGTTAGCACCTAGTTAGGTCTGAAAAAAAGCTGCTTCGGAGAGAGTAGCAATTGAAAAAAGCCTGCAAAGACTTAGGGCTGGAAAAAAAGCTTCAAAAAAGCTACATTCAGCATATAAGATGCACCCAAATTATCAACCTCTTTTAGAGGGGGAAAAAGTGTGTCTTATACTCCAGAAAATACGGGTAAATCTCATAATTTGTGATTTGAAGACTTGTACCCTTCACAGAATTGGAATGTGAGAGATGTCAATTTGGTAGCTATTTTTGTAGAACAGGATGCAGAAGGATAATTGAAGAAATTCATTCTATGCCACTACTGCAATAACACTCTTCTGATGCCCTGTTTCTGTGACATTGTGCATCATTGCTTTGAATCTGTGTTTTGTTTTTAACTATATTGACTTATGAATGGCTTTATTGAGTCTGTTGGACTAAAGGCCATATTTCATCCTTTTATCAGTTTTCAGAAGAGAACTAAGATGGCAGACTTCCAGGGGTCTCCTCCCTGTTAAATGATAGAGGAAGAAAATAAGATGGGTACCCTATTCTCCATGGCCAAACTGAGGCAAAGTTTGGGAAATATCAAGTAAAATTTACAAATACAATTGGCCTAAGGCAGAAGCACCAGTAGGAAGACACTTGAATTGTGTTATATAGCTGAGAAGAACAAGAAATTATAGAAAGAGAGGAGAAAAGGGGAGGGGGAGAATTTCAAATAGGAATTACCATACCTAATATCTGCTTTGTGCTTGGCTCTTACCTTGCATATTGAGGCAATAACTTTGAAAGCAATTCAGACCTAGGCATTTTGCATTGGGTTGTAATTTGATTTCTAGGCTTCTCTGGGAGGCAGAGTAGAAATAACCAGAGCTAAATTAATTTCCGAGAGAAGTAATGCAGAGAGGTGAGGGGCTGAAATATATAGTTAGTAGAATGTTACTAACAAGAAAACTTTGTACTGTACAAAAAATGCTGGGCACACCAGCAAGTGATGAACAGGGAAGGAGAGGAAGATCCTGAAAACTCTCACTGTGTTCTGTATATTTCACAGGAATAGGCAATGCCCCTCTTTCTCCTTGTAACATCTAATGGAGTAGTTTAAAGGGGAAAGTATCTTCTCTGTTGTGATGCTGATGCCTAGCATTTTTATATCCTTTCCTCCATTTAGTCAAAGACAGGAGTTTGTTTTCTATTTAAAGGGCACATTGGCCTACTGTATTCTTTCTGTCCTCAAAATCTGCCCACATTTAGGAAACACTAAAGTGGGCAGTCTTTGGGTGATACTTATCAATTCGGTGAAGGATACATAGATGATGGTTGGTGAGGGTGGCAGCATCTTATACATGAGTGGAGCTGAGATTTTCTGTTCCTTTCCTTATTATGGGGGAAGCAATTTTAGCTTTCTGTGATGCCTATTGTGGGGCTCACAGTACACTTTTTGCTTCATAATGCAAAACATCTGTAAATTATGCTGTTGATTTTAGCCAGGGGAAGGAGCCAGAAGGAGACTAATGTGCCATGTGCAATGCTAAGTTATGTATCTGTGATCTATCAGAAATCTACATTTCACTTTAAGAGCTAACTATATTAAAGAACTTAAAATCCTATAAGTTTTTTTTTTAAGCAGAATTAACCAAAATCTAAATCTTGGCCATATTTAACATGTAAAACATTGAGTATAATGCAGATTTGTTTAAGTAAATTTCCAAAGCCATGATGGATTTGTTTTCCGCTTAGAAAGTGACTAAACAAGAGAGTAATCTGAATAATTTATTCTCTGTCAGCATAAAACATAATTCAAGCTACTAAGAAAAATGTAAAACTTGGTGGCCATCACTCATTAAGTTTCAATTACAAAAAATGAAGAACTTGATTATGTATAATCATCCTAATTTAATCTGACTTGCCCATATATATTTCATGTTGCAGTTTATTTGAACAAATGGAATCTAGCAGCTTTGTTTCTTCCTATTTTGTTGAGAATATCTTACAGCAATTAAAAATAAATAAATTAGCAAACACAATCTGTTCATTTAATTAACCAGAAGCAATGATTTGCACATAAACATTTAGTTGGCTTAAAAATATGTGATACTACAGATTTCTCATGATATATAGATAATATACAACTATCTTAGGGGTACAACACATGCATTTTCCAAATATAAAACTACGGATCAAAAATGTTTCTTCCTCCATCATCTCTCTGGACAGAAAACTAGCAGTATTCAAAATCATATTATTGCATTTTTATATTGTGAAAACAGTAGAGCACATCATCACATACATTTCCTCTTATTGAGGAAATCTGGTTTTTGTGTTAGAAAAAAGGGTCTCCACCTACATAAATTTTTTCCCAAAGTGCAATTGGGGTGCTGACTTTATTTCTTAGATTAATCAACTAAACTTATTTTGGTTCTTGTGTATTACAAGTGAAGTGAATTTTTAAAAAGGTAAATAAGGTTTACGTTTTCAGGTTGTCATGACTTACAGATCTGATTTATTATGTAATCATGAATTCTGCAAAAAGGATCTGGGAAATTTATAAACTAATGAATAAGCTGTTTAATGCAGTATATTAAATGTATGTATGTGCTTACTTGGATTCACAGTCCAGGTTTGGATATAACTTGTACACTGTTTTAGGTATATGGAAATAAATGGTGTCACTAACCCTCATTTGCTTGGTCTTTCAGAGCCAGCATATTTATGATCAAGCAATTGAATCAAAATGTGAATATCAACAAGTTATAAATGTGATTTCTATGTGTACCACATATGTATGGAAGGTTAGTTATATGCATGTTTAACTGACAGGATAAATATAGTTGCTTGAAATTCAAATAGCATTTTTTGGGATATCAAAGGTGGTTCCAACTGCGGAGATAGAGCAAGAAGAAGCAAAAAGAAAAGCAGAAGAGTGGGAAAGTGGGAAGACGTTTGCTAATTGAAATTTTTAGGATTGGTTCATGATCTTAATTAAGATTGCTTCATGACTCGCCATGCTTTTGCCTTTCTGTGAAATAGTAGCTTGTCTGCTTGAACAATTGACTGTTCTACAATCAGAGTCCTCACACATTGATCTGGATTGGGAAGATTTGCTTTTCTTTATATCCATTGAGGGAGTGCTATGCATTCACATTAGAATTCTTCTAATGATAAAGTCTACTTCAGATATAGCTCTAGAAAGGAGCAGAAGTCATAAAATGTGACCTCTACCATTGCTACCCTGCAGCTCTAAAGCATCACTTTTCTGATGTGGCAGTGCAATTTTGGATCAGAGAGTATCAACATACAGTAACACGCATATTAGTACAAGATAAATTGTATTTTGGAATATTTACATTGAGATAAAATATTCTGTAAACACCAAAAATCATTTACATATATAATTTTATGCTTTTCTTCTAAATAGACTTGACTCAGATGACTTTACATATGCAATCAGCAGTTAGGTACTTAATTATTTTTGCTAAGTTAATTAAGAGAAGCAGAAATACAAGAATATTAGCAAATTAATTTCAGGATTGATTTTTGCAATAATTTTTTTAAAAATAGGGGGAAGGAGGAAAATACCCTGTTGATAAAACAACTCTGAAATAGGTGTCTACATTGTTAGAAAACCCTGTCTAGTTCCTTTTACATGCAATGAAAACCTAGTTCAAATGTTAATAAACAACATTTGTCCATAATCCAATCTACAGTTTTAGAGTTAGGCCTTGAACTGCTGAACTGGCTTTTCTATTATTTTGTATCATTTTATATATATATATATATATATCATTTTAAGATATACCTATATATCTTGTGGCTCCTACAGTTATTTTGCCAGATAAACCTCGTACTAAGTCTTTTATCTTTATAGCAATATACTGCAGATGTTGGAAGAATTGCCATTTAAACAGTGCACTAGCTAGGTATTTTGATTTGATGCAAAGAATCAAAGATAGACTCTTGTCTTGAAGACTTCAAGAAGCTTGCTGCTAAACTGCAGAGATCAAACGAGGTAAAAGAACTCTAGCTATGTTTCCTTTTGATCACATTGTGAGTTTTGTTACTGGCAGGAACTCTTATCGAAAAACGGATTAAATGCACACTGATAAAAACAAACTTCCAGTGGTTGAAACATGCTCCTGAAATATATGATCCAAAGTTCTAACACTTTTAATCTCTTCTACTTTTAAATGCTCAACCCATTTTTTTAAAGTTTTCCCTTTGTTTCCCTATATCTATATATATGATTTCAGAATTCCATTTGGTGGCATATTTAATTTTTCAGCATATTAACGATCAGTTGCAATGACTGTATTTTAAAGTGTTTTGGATTTTGCTTTCTAAAAAGCTGCTCTTGCTTCATTTGTGCCTTGATTTACAGCCCATTAGTGTTAATGATAGCATGTACAATATCATTAATGATTGGTGAGGCTGTTAAGCTGTTAGTCTGTTGATCACTTTCACCGAATTCAATCTAAACCATGCAGCCTTAAAACACTATCAATCTTAGTAGCATAATAAATAAAGATTCCCATTAACCAATATTTCGAAATACTTTCACTTGTACATTAAGATTTCTTCTTGCTCTCCTTACCTCTGTAGGTTCCCATAATTCAAAACTGTCCTAGAAGATTATCCCACCCCCCATTCCTCTGGGTTTGTAATGCATTAGTAGGAAAAAAGAGAAGGGATCCATTCCAATAATGGATGCCATTCCATCCACAGAGGGATAGATACATTGTCCCACTTAACAATAGACACTTACTGATAATCAGTCACTATAATTTCTCTCGCTAATGTATGTAAAGACTGCCATCACTGACAATATCCAAACGGTAGCCTCTGCTGCATAAAGATCTAATAATAAATATGCTATCATAGACTCGTCTCTGTGAAAATATCAAGCTTCTTTTAAAGGAATGCTGTCCCAGATTAACATGACACATGTGTTTCTGCTGAGAATGTGGTTGGAATTAAATAACACTACTCATTGGTATTTTTCCCATCCCAATAGAAACCTTGAAAGGGTTCCATCCCATTTGAAATGGAAGCATTCCTGATGAATTGAAGGCATTTAGCTGAGGTCGTGGGATCAGAGACACACAGACATATTAACAGAATAAATAACAGAATAACAGAGTTGGAAGGGACCTTGGGGGTTATCTATTCCAACCCTCTGGTCAAACAGGAGACCCTATAACACGGGTGTCAAACTTGCTGCGTCACGTCATCACGTGACGTTTTGCTATGCTTTTCCCATTCCTATGTGGTGGGTGTGGCCTGCACGTGACTCATCCGGCATGCAGGCCATCAGTTTGACACTCCTACCCTATACCATTTCTGTCATATTGCTTATATGTCACTATCCCCAGGCAATTAATTTATCTGTATATGATTGGTATGTACTGAGACTATTCAGGAAGTCTGACGCTACCATAAAGTAAGGGAGATGATTTTGGTGCATCAGATATGGGGAAGAGGTGACAAGGTTTTGAAGAGGGCATTTGGCTCAAGAGGGCTTTGCCCCTAAGTAACAGCAGAGAATACTATTCAATCACTGGTATGGGAGACAATTTCAGCTGTGGTTCTATTTATTTATTTTTTGAACAAAGACTGGAAGGGCTTTGTTGTGGTTATTCTTGGTGGCCAAATTGAGCATGGGTGTAAAACTTATGGCATCACATTTCTGTCACGTGACGTTTCGTGGCGTTTTTCCCCTTTGCAGAACTGGGGTGGCCATGGTCTGCGTGTGACGCATCTGCCAATTTGACACCCCTGTTCTAGAGTAACCTAGCTACTCAGCCTGTAATAACCATATTTAAAATCAACATGGGTTATTGCAAAACATGGCTTCTCTAAGTTGAAAAAGCTGTATAATAAAACTGTACCTTACCTTAGTCCAGGAGTGTCAAACTCGCAACATCACCGTGGTGTCACATGATGTATCGGGACTTTTTCCCCCTTCGCTAAAGCGGGCAGGGCCAGTACATGATGCATCTGGGCCACGGGCTGCGAGTTTGACACCCCACCTTAGGCAGAATTAAGCATTAGCAATTGCTTCCTTCCACTGCATATGTAAGCTCACACTGCACTAAATCAGTTCCATTTACCGGTAGTAAAAATTGCAGATAACTTGAGAATGTTCAAGACACATGATTGAGAGGCCCAGATTTATAAGCATTGCAGATGAACAGATATTCTTATGAATCTTTTCATCAACTGTGATGAGCAGGGACATGAGTATTCGTCAAAGGAGGACAAATGACATATTTCATCATTTTGCTCCAGACACCAATAAGTAGATGGATTGTGTCAAGAAGACATTAGTGGCTAAATACACAGTGATTCAATTCCACTTATAGTTAAGAAGCAATGGATATAATGATCTAATGTCTATTATATAATGATCGATGACATTGTAGAGGGATTTGCTTAGTTTTCTGAACAAACCTGTTGTCATTTTGAACATTCCCTTCATGCTACCTTGTAGGACTTGTCAGTATGGCAAAATATGGATTGAAAGTCATAGGATAGAAAAAGAAAGATCATATCCCAGAAATGTACCAAGCAAAAATAATGGCTCCTCTGCCTCTAGAATGGCTTGTCACAGGACATTTAGAAGGTAGCAATTCTGAATAGTATTTGCAGGCTTCTACAAAAAATAGTATGCCCCTCCCATGCTGCGTGGGCACGCCTCATGGGCG
>JANHFT010005232.1:17428-29758 GCA_032467955.1 Pseudoxenodon macrops | reverse complement strand
GTCAGAGTCCAGACCGTCCCGAATCTGAGCGATTTTATCGTACAGATATTGTACAAACTCCTCAGCACGTCCCTGCATTTTACCTTTTAATGAATTTTTGATGTTAATAATAATTGTATATATTTTTATAATGATTATTTTTATATTGTGGTTTCATTATTGAGCACCATTCAAGTCACTTCTGGTGGGATTGGTAGTGATATAAATTTGATTTGATCATTTTTATAATGATAGAGCAATATAAATTTTAAAAATTGATCAATTTTAATAATTCTTACTAATACTGTATATCCCTGTAATGTGAACATACTAAGAGCAATATTAGTTCATTGATGCCTATTCTTTGAAAATATCAAGATTTTTTAAAAAAACTACCAATAAACTCTAGGGGAGACCCAGAATCAGCCTAATAAGAACTGAGAATGTTCAGTGGCTCCCAATAATGCTGACTGATTATTTGAAAATGGAAAACAAACGAGAAGTAGAATACAGGGAAGTATTATAGAGGAAGACATAATCATTCTGTGAGTGAGATGAGCAGCCTCTAAATTTAATTTATAAATATATAATAAATATTTTTATGGCTAATTAGATTTGTCACTAACCCCAGCCTAATGGCTTGGTAACTCAGTTTTCAATTATATATTAGTAGCTTTTAAAATTGCATTTTCCCTCCTATTTTTAAATTTATCTCATTAATATAATAATTTTTAAGCAATAGCAATAGCACTTAGATTTATATACCAATTCATAGTACTTTACAGCCCTCTCTAAGCAGTTTATAGAGTCAGCATATTGCCCCCAACAATCTATGTCCTCATTTTACTGACCTCAGAAGGATGGAAAACTTCAGACTGTGGACAGAATTCGCCTATAATACTGCATTCTAACCACTGCAGATATTATATTGTGTGCTATTCTACTGTAAGCCATCCTGAGGTCTCTGTAAAATCAGGTGGTCAAAAGTAGGATTTAAAAAAATGTGGATTAATATACCTGGCTTCAGATTTGCAGGCTTTCAATTAAGTTATTTAAAACTGAATCCAGTTCTCTCTGGCACATGATGTGTTTCCATGGTGCCTCCGAGCTGAAAGAATTTCTGGCTTAGTCACTATGAAATACCAACATAAAAATGAATTCTACAGGAGGAGGAGGAGGAAAATGAAGTGATTGATATAGACAGAGCAATGGCAAAAGGAAAAAGGAGTAAACAACATTATGCTTCCCTCTTGGAAATGAGAATAGCAAATTCAAATGGGATAATTAAAAGCTAAAGAGAAGCCAGGGGAATAATAACAAGCAATTATTTTTCAGTAAATCATCATTTGGGTACTGAGAAATATGCAGGCATAATCCACTGTACTAAGCAGCTATTACCCAAAGTAGGAATTACTCTGTTTTTTTGTTTTTATTCAACAAGATTATGTCAAATCTTTTCCAAGAATGGCTTATCTCCTTCTTTCTCACCCCTCCCTCTGCCACCCCTTAGGAAAGAAAAAAAATTGAACTAAAGGCCTACCGTAGTTCTCACAGAAGTAATGGACAGTAATATGTGGTATATATTTCTGGTTGATGAAGACCATTTTTTTGTCTTTTTAAATAAACAAATAGAAAACTGAGACAAATTTAAATGTTTGGGGGATTTTTAAAAAATCATAAAAATCACCAACTTGTTATATGTTATGGAAAGTTAAAGGGCTCTCAAGGATTTTATGAAGGAATATTTTAAAATGTGAGATTGTCTTACTATATAGTAGGAGACCTGTCATACTTTAACCAATCATATTGTTAAGCTCTACTTTCGCTTGTCTAATTTAACCCCCAAATCTAATCAAATGCAATGCATAGAGAAATATTCACCTTAAGTGAAACATCAATGCCAGAAGCATGGAATGCTGAAGTATAGGAAATTTTGATTGATACCCTTGCCAAAAAAAGGATAGCTTTGACTGTTTTATTTTAAAGATACTTCTGATATTTTTTAAAGCTTAAGAACATGTCAGGAACAATGTGAGAAGGAAGACATTATTACTAGTTTTCTGTTCATTAGAGTTGGTAAAAGTTTTACATTCATATATTCTTGATTCCTTTTCCCACTTGTCTAGGATATTTCCTCAGGCATGGGCTTCCTTTCAGCAGCAGAGATTTATATGGAGTGGAAACAGAGAACTATATACAATGACTCAGAGTTGGCTCCAATGATATTTATTCATTGTCTCCTTACTTTCCCTTCCAGCATATCTCCAAATCTGTTTGTAATGAACAGATTACACTTGAGAAATCTCAGGAGAAAATTCAATTGTGCAAACCGTAAGTCAATCTGCATAATATTAAGTGTAGCCCAATGTCACTTTACCGATAGCAATAGCACTTAGACTTATATACCGCTTCATAGTGCTTTACATCCCTCTCTAAGCAGTTTACAGAGAGTCAGCATATTACCCCCAGCAATCTGGGTCCTCATTTTACCAACCTCAGAAGGATGGAAGGATGAGTCAATCTTGAGCCGGTGAGAATTGAACTGCTTGCAATCAGAAGAATTAGCCTGCAATACTGCATTCTAACCACTGCGCCACTACTGCTCAGATGTCATTCGATCTTAATCAAAGGAAAGAAAAGATGAGCTACGTAGTCCCCTTGGGTGCTTAACTGGTTTGAAACAAAAGGTTATAATATACTTAATGAAAAACAAAGGAAGATGATGTTAGTCCAAAACTGTCCTCAGCTAAACAAAATCTCAGAGAGCCTTAAGGCACGTCCAATGATTTTAGAAATCCCTGGTTAGAGTTTTTAATGATGCCAGCCTAAGGCATTCATAATGAATATGGGGTGAGCAGTCAGCTGGTTGAGTTGAATCTCACGTCTATCTTGTGTTTCTTTTCTTTTTTCAATGTGACAGAGGAATTATTGAAAATTAGATTGTCAACATTAGTGACTTGTCCGGGTTTCATCTCAGTGCAGGTGCAGAACAGCAGCTGTGACTAATTGACTTGAAATTATGCTGCTTACCATCAGTACAGCTGCAATGGCAAATTAATGCATGTTGGCTTCAGCATCATCAATGATTACTTAGGAAATTAAGTCAGCTCAGAAGTTTACCTTCTTCCAGACATAATCAGGAGAGGTTTTTCTAAAAGCTTCCTGTAAACCTTTCATTATTCATTCGCTTGAAATTAAAAATAACTTGGCTGACCATGCCTAGACTAGGAGGATTAACAGGATTGGTCCTGGGTAGCTTTTTAAGACTATCAGAGGATATTTCTAGGGATAACTGGGAAGTCAGGAAAAAAAAAAACCTTTGGAAGAAGACAGTGGCAATATAGTGTTTCTATATGGTTGTGAAGAAACCTACACAAAGTCATCAGGAGCTGAACTTGACTTGAAGATTTAAATTCTTTAGTTTTTAACTTGCAAACGTCTTGGGGTAGAGCCTGTCTAACTTTTTACAAAGTCATCTAAGCCAGTGGCCTCCAACCTCTTGGGTGCCGTGGCCCGATTCTGTGGAGAGCAGTTTATAAGTGGACCGGGTGAGGGCATGGTTTTGTGGTTCTGCATGTGTACAGATGGGGCTTCAATGCTTGCTCAGACTGGTTCCTGGCCAGCCATTGACAAGTGCCAGTCCATGGACCAGGGGTTGGGGACTCCTGATCTAAACAATATAATACATACTGCACTATGTCAATTTTAAGGAGCAGAACACAATGCCTAATTAACATGCTGCAAATACTTCCCAGTCCAATTGTAACTTTCAATCACATATCAATGTTAGATATAATATCAGTGATGGACAGAGTGACAAAAGTGTAATGAGGAATAAAGTGATCCCAACACATTCTTTGGAGAACATCACTATAGTACTTTTGAAGATCTCCATTTTTTAAAGAATTCACTCTGCCATTCCTAGATTATAATGTGCGGCATTCTTTTGATTGATCACTATGACAAACCCCAGTGATTTCTTGGTACTCAATGGATGTAATATAACCTCAAGATATTGGGACAAGAATGTACAATTTTCATTTGCTCATTTTAAAGTTTATGTGGCACATTGATCGCTGCATTTAAAAAGTTGATAGGTATATTTTTAAGGGGTGAGATTAATTTGTTAAGTCTAAGGAACTAATTTACCCCTTCATATGGGGATAGCAAATAAATATGGTCAAATCTCTCTGTGGGGGAGCCAAGGATCACAAAAAGGATGTCTTTGCATGCAGCCTCTGGTTCTTACACAGAATCTCCTACCTAGTATCATTCCTAAGCCATGATGCTAGTTAACTGAGACTCAACAGTTACTTATATTGGCATGATAAGATGTAAAATATTTTGATTTCCTTCTATAAATCATGCCGCACTTATTTAGAAAGCACTGGTAACTTTGTTCAAAGTGTGGTTATCATGACAGGTGTGAGAACATGAGCATCGTGAAGAAGATTCTGTTACAAATTTAGTTTAAATTATGAATCGCTTGTTCTCTGCCTATGTTTGGGCTAAAAATATCTCCCTGCTTGTACAGGGTTATTGGCCTGTGAAAACAGAAGGAGGAATTTTAATAGAATTGGCAGCTTTGTGTTGTTATAGCATAAATCTGAAGCCTTTTGGAGACTGGATGCCACAATGAGCACTGTTGGTCAGGATGAAGAAAACAATGTGTGCAACAGTGGCAAAAATGTGTGCAGTCACATGAGTAGAATTTTCCCCCCAACTTTTTCTCCACTTCTGTTGGAGAATGGGTAGATGTTTGTTTTGCTTTTAAACTACACACAGCCTCTTTTAGGGGGGTCAAACTGTAGTTTTCATCTATTTGTCACCTCAACATGCATTTGCTCAAAGTTGGCTGGTCAACAGAAGACCAGCTTCTCCCGACTGCATGTGCTTCATAGCATTTTCTAACTCTCCCTTTGTAAAATGCCATTTAAATATTTATTTAATATTCCTGCCATTTCATTTTCTTCTCCTGTAATTGGATTGATGATTTTCTATTTTGGAACAGTTGGTCTGGCACTTGATGGCTGTTACATTATGATGTAGTTCTATATTCCTTGGGGCTTTGTTCAACATTGTCATTATATTCCAAGCTTTTTTGTTCTTGTGGGTCATGTCTGTACTCTCAGATAATTCTTGTCCACAAAAGAATCTTAGCACACATAGTTAAATATCCTGAAGAAAGGAGATATAAGACCAGAATTAGTACTTGTTCTACAGTGTGGTTTTTTTGATATTCATTCCACGGCCACAATTGCAAGACTTTGTCAAAATTCTCATCATTTTCTTTTATATTGACCACTGCCCTGTCAAGATAAGTTGTGAAACAGCTGAAATCACAAGGGAATAATTCTTTTCTTAATTATCAGATGAATGTGAACAAAATGTTGGAAGCAGGGAATTGAGTTTAAGATAATTTTACTACACACCGATGTAGTATCACTGCCAACAAAGATAAAATCTGTGTTATAAGAGAGAAAAGATAAGATAATATGATTTAGTACTACTAGGTTAAATTCATTATTAAAACTGAAACATAATGTTGAAACTGAAAAGATATATAATTTTAATTTGTAATTTTGACTTTTTGGCTTTTTTCTTTAACATGTATTTAGTACAGTACATGTTTAGAATTAGGTACACCATACATCAAATACATTTCAGAACCTGTAGAACAGAGCTTCCAAGATATGCAAGAGCACACTGTTCAGAGGCACAGGGGTGGGTTCTAACTTACTTCACTGCTGATTCGCTACTTGCCGCACCACGTGGGTGCACCTTGTGGGCGCTTGCATGCGCAGTAGAAATTGGTTTTTTTAATCCTTAAAATAAAGGGCGAAAATAAGATGGTGATGCATGCACAGTGCTGGAAACTCAGCTTCTGCATATGCGTAGAAGAAGAAAAAACTGAAAACATTAAAAAAAATTCCCCCCCCAAAAAAAGATGGCGTCATCAACGGACTAGAACCGGCTCCGTGACGTCACCAGCGGCTTACTACCTACTCAGTAGAACCGGTCCAAGCCAGTAGGAACCCACCTCTGCTATCATATGAGGACAAATTATGCATTGTAAAGATCACTTGGAGGTGGGGGGTGCTTCCAATGTAATCTACCGAATTCCCTGCATGGATTCTCCCTGTGTAGGACAGATGGAGAGGAAATTAACCACCAGATTGCAAGAATACAAGTGAGTAGTCAGACGAGGAGACCCAAACTCATTGGTAGCCTCACACTGCAATGAACCTGGACACACATTCAACTTTGCAGTTATTAAGATTGTTGGATGAGCATGCACAAAAACAGCCAGGAAAGTGATTGAAGACTGGGAAACAGGCCTCTCATCAGTCAACAGGAGTGCTGATTTACCACCAGCCTATCAAATATTGATGTTGAATTTATATTTTACCGACAAATAAAGGGAGACTAGTATAGATCTATTTCAAACTATTTAGCCGTACCCTTCTGGGATTCGAACCTGGGCTACTTGCATATTAAGTAGATGTATTATCCTCTAAGCCAAGGGCTCTCCTTGCTTTGTCAGCTAAACTGGGGGAGAGATTAAGTGTCTTTTCTGGTGAGACCAGTCTATCAGAGCAACTTGGCCTACTCAATTATGGGACGGAGCACGCTGGTTCTGCTTTCACCCTTCAGCCCCCATCCAGAAGCCTTCACAGGCCTTCGCTTTCTCAACAAACTAAAAATAAAAACTAAATCTTTTAGATGCTTTTTTGCATCTAAAAAGCTACATACATCAGACACCATATAAATACCACATGCAGAACAGTGCACACTCTGCTATAGAGAAGTTCCCTGAAGATGAGCTTCAGCACGAGTCCAAAAGCTTGGAAGATAAAACCTCTGGTCCCAGTGACTGACCCAGATTGGATCCTGCAGAATTAGATATAATATAAAAGTGGGGTTGTTCATTTTACTTTAATTGTTTAATTATCCAGGTTTCTGCCAATCCCCATTCTCCTTTGTAGAGTTATATTCCTATTCATTGATACTGCTATTGAAAACGCCTGCTACAATCTGGATCTTACTTTCTGCTACCATCAAGGTGAGAAAATGAAAAGTCATAATTTGATAGTTAAAATAAATGATCATGTTCTATCCTATATTTATATTAATATATTAAAGTTCTCAATAGCAATTTGACATTTAGGAAATTAATTAAACACATAGTTGTTCATCCAGGCCTTGGAATAGTGTGATGGGGGAACCCTCTTTATTTATGGTTGGCTTGTAACTGGTGTACTGTTCTTCCAGTTGGCTGTGGTCTTTTCTGTATGTGCTGTTTAGTCTCAAAATTTGATCAATCAATCAATAGTAAACGATTATTTTGCTCTGTGTACAATGTACTGATGCTGTTTCACCATTTCTCTGAGCGTATGAGTGCTCATATATACATATTTCAGTGCTGTGTTAATTTCCAGCAATTAGTTTTCTCTACGCTATTAATGATCCCTTGGTGTCTGTTTCTTGTAAACAGAATATTTGGCAGGTTTTTCACCTATTTTAGTAGATAATTTTTCATATTGCTTCATCAGAAATTGCTGAAATCTAAATGTAGTAATCATTCTAGATTACTATTAATACATATGTACTAAATATTCTATTAATACGTATGTACTAAATATGTATGGCCTCTAAGGTTTTAGTTAGATTTTCATTTCTGATGGTCAAACCAATCTATTAAGTGTCCCAGTTTTCTCTTTGGAAACCAAAGTAAAATCCCATTTTCTCTTATTTTTCAAGAAAAGAATCACATCATCATCTTCTCACCATCAGGATTTTTAAGATGCAAAGACTTTGTGTCACCCCTTGAACTCTCCATCCTGTAAGATGGGGCTGTGTATAATTGCTTTAAATACTTGAAAACCTGGTGTTTGGAAATGAAGTCTCATCCCAGGTTCTTCATTTTTGTTAGATTTCTGGATGTTGCTATCCCCATCCATCTTCCTTTCATCCTCTTTCATTGGTTTTGGTTTTCATCATTAAAGGAGAACAATTTGTAGTGTGGTGTGTGTGTGTGGGGAGACTGCCATCTCCTTGAAATGAACCTTTCACTATCATTTACGTGATTCACCTACCGTAATTATTATCTATGCAAGGAGCAAATTAGGCACAACAGAAAGAATGCATGCTCATTGACATAACTGAATTGCATTTAGTACATTGTCCTTACAAGAGAAAGTAAGAAACTTTAGCAAAGTCATATTCATGACATACTCCAGTCGACTGATAGCCTTGACTGACCATATGAAGGTTCTTTACATGATTCTTAATCAAATATTAGGGCTGCCATATTTGGACTGCAATGATCTATACAATTATAAAAGAGCAGCATGGTTGGTGTTGCTGGTTCTTGTGTCTATTTGCTTCCTCTAGTGTCATCTGATTTTTGTTTCCACCCCAGGTAGCAGTATCAATAGTATAATATAGACCTTAACCTATCTACTTAGAAGTCTTCCTTGTTAAGATTTAATATGCTAAACATGAATATGATTGCAAATTGATCTGCTTTCTTATTTAAAATGAGTGTGATTGAACTGGACTCCAACAAGTCGTGATGTGACTCACAGGAAATTGATGTTCCATGATTTTCCTTCTCAAATCATGGATGTGCTAGAGGGCAACCCAACATGATTTATGGAATTTAGCATATTCAATGGAAAAGGCTAGGAAGCTAGAAACAGACTGCATAGATGACAAGCTATCCCCCACTCCTCAATGCTTCATTCAATGTTAAAGAGCAAGTATCTCTTCTTAAGTTTGAAACCTGAAAAGAATGTAATGTTTATTGAAAAACATTGAAGATGATGATGTCATTTATAAAAACAAGATGTCTTCTATGAAAAACAGATGTCTTTTGAAGTAAGGTTGGTTGTAAAATGTTTCTGAACTACTAAAAGGCTTCAGGCAGGAGGAGGATACATTTTTTAAATCTGAACATGTGTTCACATGTTAGCAAAAAAACATTTTCAATAGCTAAAGTTAAAGCAGCTGCTGCGACTTCTGCATTCAGAGCATATTAATGCTGTGAGCTCATTCATACACCAGTAGAGCTGGTAAATTGTAGTCAGAACAGAAAGCTGCTTCTTTATAAGCTCATTGAATTCTGCTTTGCAAAACCTCTTATTTAAGTGAATAGTCTCATCATGTTTCCCTTATTCAAGGAAACTCTACATTTAAGTCGTATTGATTTCTGGAAGAAATTAATTTTGTAAATGCTTCACTTTGGATGCATCTTAGGGGAGGAACAAAAACTGAAGCTTCTGGGGATTCTGAAAATGGTTGTGGGGAATAGGATCTATCCTAAAGCAGAAGAACTTGTTTGAATGTAGATAAGGCTAAATGGTACTCCAGCTAAATGTATAACTTTTTTTAGCATTCTTTGTTATATTGTTACTATAGTATTAGCAATAGCACTTAGACTTATATATCACTTAATACTGCTTTGCAGCACTCCCTAAGTGGTTTACACAGTCAGCATATTGCCCTCAATAATTTGTGTTCTCAGTTTATCAATTTCGGAAGGATGGAAGGCTGAGTCAATCTGATGAATGTTCATATACACATCAAAATTTAAGTTCTGATTCTAGTTCCAACCTACCTCTAGGAGTGGTTGTTGTGGAGGAAATAGGAAGAGGAAATAATAAAGGCAGATGAAAACCTGATAAATAAATATAAGAAAGAAACCATTACAGAGATTTCATCCATCCATCAAAATATATATAGGAAAGAGGGAGGACGGGCAAATATATTACAAGAGTAAGTTTGGTCTAGTGGAAAAGGCATTAGGCTACAAACCAGGAGATTGTGAGTTTGACACTTGCTTTAGCCATGAAAGTCTTCCATTCTCAGCCAAATCAGGCAATTTCTGTTGCAACCAAATTGATCAATATTCATAACCTGCATTTGCAGGAAAATGCTAAGAAGAGGGGTGGGGGGAAGAATTTGGTAGGTGATAGCAGTGTCTTCGTCCACTTTAGCAGAAAAAGTGAGTAGATTTCAAGTTCTAATAAGGTCAAGGATTTACAGCCAAGAAACTATAACTGAGCAAACAGTATTTTATATAATACCCTGAAGCTACACATTATATAAGATGACTCTTATAATGCAAGTATAGTTAACTATGTTATTAAAGCAATCAAATCATATTGCTTATGTTTGAGATATAAAAGTCAACCATGGAGATACATTATTCATCAATCTCTTGAATGAAGATACTCAACAATCAGTTCAATTCTGTTCTGGAAACAGCCCAACAGAGAAGGCAGATTTCTGATGAAAGTTTTTGTATAACACACGGAATGATAAATGAGCTAATAGAAATGATGTATGGCTTATAATAGTAATGGCTAACCTTTTTAGTGTCGAGTGCCCAAAGTGTGCATGCGCAACCCCAAAATGCAATGCGAGCACCTTCTGCAAACATTACCTTTAATCATAATTAAAACTTTACCCGGATGTAATTCATGAATACTATTATTAAAAAAATGAGCTTAAATATAAAAAGAAACTATTTCCAATATATTTTTAGAGCAGATGATAGGCACAATAATGTTCCACTTTAATCTAATAAAGACAGAGATTAGAGGATAGATAAATGATACATGATATAAATAGACAGATAATTAAATCCCTTGGAGCTTGATTTAGCAATGTGCATATCTGACCTTCAGACTTACAGCTCCATGTCTTTCTATCCTATAAAAGGAATCTATTGTATTCATAGTATAGGCATTTTCTGATTCATATGAAATACATGCTCTGTCTAGCTGAAAACTGAATGGTTCATCAGAGTATTGGGTCTTGTGACTGATGACTTCCCAGTATTTTATTAGGACAAGCTATTGTGTCATGCAAAAAGATACATGTCTAGTTGTTGATGGGTGGATAATTCATGTTACTGTCAGTCCTTGGAGATAGACCAGAATAGGACATCGGAGCAATAAATGCTAATACTACTTTTATTATAAACTTATGGTAAAAGAATCTTATAAATCTTATAAAGGTTTATAAAGGTTTTATTATAAACTTATGGTAAAAGAATCTTATAAAACTTCCCCCCTCTTATCATCATAACAACTTGAGAGGGTTACATCTGAGATGCTTTTTCATATTACATTTCTGCCCTGGATTCAGATTTCATTTATCTGACTGTTGCCTAGGTTGTGGCTTTTCCTCCTGTTTCTCAAGGTTATTCTCACAGACCATTACAGTTACCAAGTGGGCAATTACTACCAGTAGCAGCAAAAAGTCTCATCAGGTTCAGGTAGGTCAACAATGTGTCTTTCCTCAAAAGCTCACTTTAGAGTGATATGTATGCATCAAGCCAGAGGTGGGTTCCTACCAGTTCTATCCAGTTCTATGGAGTAGGTAGTAACTCCGTGGTGACATCATGGAGCTGGTTCTGTTGGTGGCTTCATGGGTGCCACCATCTTTAATTTTGCTTCTGCGCATGTGCAGAATTGCTAATTTTTGCTTATGCTTATGCGCATAAGCTAGTTTTTGACTGCCGGGTGTGCGCTTGCACACTTTGCGCGTGCACTCAAGGCACAACCTTGAGCGAACTGGCAGTAAGAAGATTCAGAACCCACCTCAGCATCCAGCCCTTCTGTGGATTACCCACATAGTACACAGCTTACTTTGTGTGAAAATATGGGGTCTATAGTTTTGTTGGTACTCTTTTCAGTACATGATCTAGTTCATGTCCATACTAAGAGTTATGTGACCAAGTTCATTTGAGAGCAGAATGATTATTTACTTCTTCTTTAGTGAGGACTTAACTAAACAACAACAATAACAAAAAAAAACCCTCTCCTCCAAATAATAATACACAGCGTAGTTATTAGCTGGTTTTGATGCCCCATACCAATATATACAATCTAAGCCTTTAAATTTATATAATCCCACACTGATAGGCATTTAGTCTTACCCCAATCAGCACAACTGCAGTGATGGGGATGGGAAAAGCTGTCACATTCTATGTGTGTTTTCCTCCTTCTGTGTCTCTCCTGAATATATACAGAGATGTCATTTTATTGTTTTCTTGCCTGTGTGGTTTCCTAGGTCTGCATGCAAAGATAAGGAGGGAAGGATGCCTTCCGGAGAGATGTCTTCCTGAAACAGTTCCAAAAGCATGGATCCCTCCTAAGGGCTCTTGGCTTTATCATCAAAAACATGGAGAGAAGGTCTTTGGTGAGAACAGGCACATCCAAAGGCACTTTGTTTGTTTGTTTGTTTTTTGTTTGTTTGTTTGATGGTTTGTTTGTTTGTTTGTTTGTTTGTTTGTTTGTTTGGTTGGTTGGTTGGTTGGTTGGTTGGTTGGTTGGTTGGTTG
>JANHFT010005232.1:2878-14506 GCA_032467955.1 Pseudoxenodon macrops | reverse complement strand
TGGAAAAAAAGCTTTTAAAAAGCTACATTCAGAGTATAAGATGCACCCAAATTATCAGCCTGTTTTAGAGGGGAGAAAAGTGTGTCTTATGCTCCAAAACATACGGGTACATACTGTATTTTTTGGAGTATAAGACACATTTTTTTACCTCCAAAAAGAGGGTTAAAATCTGGGTGCATCTTATACAGCGAATGTTGCATCAGCCATTGCTGGGGAAAGGTGGGGAAGGCGTTGGCGCAATGGTGGGAATGGCGGGAACAGTGAGAACAGCTACAATAGATGGCAAAAAGCAGCTAAATAATCCCCAACTGCCAATCAGAAACGGTCCTGCCGCCGCTCCTGCTGCCACCGCCGCTCCTGCCGCCACTTCTGCCACCACTGCTGCTTCTGCTGCCGCTTCTGCTGCCGCCCTTCTGCTGCTGGCGCCGCTTCTGCCACCCCTTCCGCTGCTTCTGCAGCCACCACTCCTGTTGCCGCTCCTGCCGCCTCTCCTGCTGCTTCTGCAGCCGCTGCTCCTGCCACCACTTCTGCCGCCGCCTGAGCCGCCGCCCCTGCTCCTGCTGTCACTTCTGCCACCCGCCCTTCTGCTACCACCGCCGCCACCGCCACTGCCACTTCTGCCGCCCCTCACGCTGCTTCTGCAGCCACCACTCCTGCTGCCACTTCTGTCACCACCTGGGCCGCCGCTTCTGCCGCCGCCCGAGCCCCTGCTCCTGCCACCACAAGAAGGCCAGCAGCACCGTTGCTGCCTGAAGGCTCCCTCCAGGCAGGTAAGAAAACAATTTGTTTGCCCCTTTGCAAAGGGTTAGAGCTTAGGCTTAAAGTTTTAGAGTTATTGCCCCTTTTCAAAGGGTTAAGGTTTAGGCTTAAGGTTTTAGAGTTGTTTGCAAAGGGTCAAGGTTTAGGCTTAAGGTTTTAGACTTGTTGCCTGTTTGCCTGCTATATTGGTATTTTGTTAAATAATATATTATTACATTATTTGGTTCAGAATACCTTTTTCCTTGTTTTCCTCCCTCAAAATTAAGGTGCATCTTATACTTCGGTGCGTCTTATACTCCGAAAAATACGGTAAATATTATAAACTAATCCATTACACCATTAAACAATCCCAAAAGAATAAATGATCCGGTTCTGATACTATTCAACACAATGAAAATAGGCATTTGTTTAACCATAATCAAATAAATCAATTTCTTTTTCCTTCCTTAATTGTACTATAGGTAAAATTCTAACTCCTGTTTTCTTCTTTTATCTTTACCTCTTCTCTGGAAGATCTTAACATCTTTATCAAAGTTATTTGTAATTTTCATAAAATAACTCCAGTAAGTCTCTTCAGTTTAGAAGGGTAATCTACATTACTCTTCTCATATACTGTTGCTATATCCTTTTCATTTTTAAATGATCATCCAACTCCATTTGTAAATTTCCATCTCCTTTATTATATCTGTAAGATATAATTTTTAACTCTACCTCAAAGGTCCTTTTGTTAATCTTTAGAGGAGTTTGCTTATCTTAGGTTCCAGTAAATAGTTAAAAAGCTTGAGCATTTTACAAGCCCAGAAATCAAACATTTCTTTTAAAGTAGGCATCATGTGCTTTGGTCATCAACCTTCAAAGTCCTGTTTGTATTTGAAAGATAAATAACATAGATATTTCCCACACAAGAGGATCTTTGTAATTAATTTCCCAAATCTTTCTTTAAATTTAAAGGTTTCACTAAGCCTTAACATTAGAATCTTCCCCTATAAAAACAGCCAGTCACCCCTTTGCTGTCTATTGCAAAAAATAAACTAAGAACTTACCATGCTGAAGAGACATCATTTTCTTTCTTTTTAAAGGGATTAAAGGGAAACTCACTCAGCAACTGATAGGTTTGTGGTTTTGAAGGTTTTTCAATCTCAAAGAGGCAATAAAAAGTAAGGCTCCAAAGTAATTAAAAAGATAAGATTTAGTCAAAGCCTGAGTCTATGAAAAGCTGCATTTATAGATCAGAGTAGGATGGAACCCACTACTCTCAGCTGATTGCAAGGGACTGCAAATACTTCTATTTCTGCTCACTGTTCACAAAAACCAGCTGCCTAGAATACATATGGGCAATCTCCAGATCTATGTTTGTTCCAGAGAGACTTTTGGCAGTCTGGATCTTACATCCAACTGCCTTTTTGATTGTAATGCCCCCACATTTGCAGAGTGAAAAAAAATATGGGTATTAGTTTACCTTGCCTCACTGGAAGCCACTATTCTTTCTTATAAAAACTGTTAGAGGATTCTTGTGCCTAGAATTAACAGTTTCCAGTCCTGACCACTGGATGAAGGAGGATACCAGGACGGGAATTTAGCAGGACCTTGCAGATTAGTTGTTGCTGAGTTATATAGTCACTTATTTAAGGGCATATAGACATCTTCATCATGGCTCACGAAAGCAATCAAACAAAAGCATTAGTTCTTACTTGTATTCTTTTTTTTTAAGGGCCATGTCCAATGCTGATCTACACATCCTTATTCATCTTTTCTATTAAATTACACCGCACGCAATTTTTGGTTTTACAACATGACTTCATCTTCTTCTTGTACCATATCCATCATTGGATGCTGGTGATCATGTCAGCAGTCCTATTTTTATCAACAGCCGCATGAAAAAGTGCTGCTGAGTTTTGTCTAAACCAGTCCCTTAGATTTTGAAGCCATGATGTTTTTCTTTTGCCTAGACCTCATTTGCCTTCAATCTTTCCCTATAGGATTAAGTGAAGTATGCCGTGTTTTTTCGGGATGTCGCATCACATGTCCGAAAAAAGTGAAAACTTCAGCTTTTTAATGGTTTTAAAGAATTCCCTTGGCTTTCCTAGGTGGCTTATCACCTCTTCATTTCTGATTTTGTCAGCTTATATGTAACAGCCACCTGTAAATCCACATTTCAAATGCTTCTCGTCTCTTCAAGTGGCTTTCTGTCAGAGGCCAACTCTCTACTCCGTAGAGCAGGCTAGAAAAGATGTAACATCTGACAAACCTGATTTTTTAGTCTTATGACTGCAGAAGACCGTTTTCACTTTGAAGAATGCTGTTCAAGCTTTCTCTATCCTTGTCTTTTCTTCAGTGGTCATGTCCCAGCTTTCATATAAATTAGAACCGAGGTACATGATCCTTTAGACTTTTTATAATGGTATTCCTTCAGAAGTTATCAGAGGTAAATTAATGGGTTGTTTACTGACAACCATGATCTTGGTTTCTGAGGTGTTAAGCTTCAATCCATATTTTTCAGATATTTCTGTGACTCTGTTGATGATGAGCTGAAGGTCTTCATGCTTACTGGCAAGCAGAACTGACTTATATTTTCATTTCTATAGTTTTTTTTAATGTTCCCCCATCTTTATTTACAGTTGGACACAAGTTAGGAATTCAGTTAAACTGCAGCCTTTTGATCCAGGAATTATCATGGCACTACAACTTATCGGTGCCAAATGTTCTTATTGCCTTGCGGTGAAGATGATTAACTGAAAAACATTCCATTGGAAATTCCCCAGTATTATGTTTAATTGGAGAGCCATAAACCTGTTACATTGCAAGGAAGTAGACAATGAAATGGGCCACCAAATAAAACATTTCAGCTGGTTAATCTATCCATGGCTCCATGATCATGGAATCTAATATTTTACAACCATAGATCACTGTTCTCCCTCCACCCCACCCCACCACTCTCTCTTTCTGCTATGTCTAATAGTGGTCAGGCAGTGACCCTATTCATGTATTTGCCTCACTTCATTACAGTTTAATTAGGCTGGGGTACATGGATGCATAAGACCTTCCCCTTATATTCCTCAAATGTCGATATTTATTGAGCTGCCATTTAGTTAAGCATAAAATTATGCAGGGACTTCATAAACACATTTAGCTGAATATCTTTATAGACTTTTCCCCAACCTATAGGTACAGCTGTCTAAACCAAATGCACCCAGAGATCTCCCTTTCAGAAATTTGAACTGTTGACCTAAACAACAATTTGTTCTGAAAGATATTTGGATATCAACCTTAAATATACGTTCATGTCTCCAGTAATTCCTGTGAAGACAAATGATTGTGTATGACTAAAACTAGAAAAAATAAATAAATTTTACCAGAGGTGTTATTAGTATTGAATATTTTGCCTATCCTTACAATAACTCTTTAGCACTCAAATGACAAACTAAATTAAAAAGAAAAAGTGAAAAAAATGGAATAAGTGAATGCTATTTCATTTTTTGTTTTAACTTGGATTTTACCCAAATCTGTAAATGGATTCTTAATTCTACATTTAGAATAATGTAGAATTAATGTACTAGTAGCTTCTGAGGAGGTCTATATAACACTACACAACATGAAATGAATCTTGAATGTTTAGTTGTGATTCTTTGGCAGTTGCACACTAGATAAGAGTCAAACTCTTGGCAATTATGTGCTATATAATGCAAGGAAGAAAAAGTTAGAATATTAGGAGCATTAATGATTCAGTATTGTATTTCTGAATAATAGATATATTCACTTCATGGTGATCACTTGGTTTTTGTAAAAATGGTACTGATATTTAATAGAAGAACAAAATTCCTAAACCCCAGTCTGGGGAACATTTATAGCTGATGACAAGAAAAATGTAGACATTATTATCTTCTTGCAGCTGTATCAGCCAAACTACTGTTGGTTTTCCAAGCATGCCATTTGGATATAATAATTTTCTCGGTCAGAGGAATAATGTGGTATTGTGCTACTTTGTCTCACATCTCTAGATCTTTGGAGTTTTTAAATTTTGACTGGATACATATGTTTGTTTGTATGTGCAGAGAGAGAAAGAGAGAGAGATAGAGCATGTATAATGAGAAATAGAAAATTATGAATGTTGGAGAAAAATATCTGCAAAGCATCTCCCTCTTTGTCTGTGGAAAAGGCTTAGAAAATGTGCACATTAAAAAAAAAGATGCAGCATGTATATATTAGGATCACTATTATGTATATACCCTTTTCTACTGAGCTGATAAACAATGAACAGAACTTGCCATCAGTTACACAAAAAGCTTTAGCACAAATACAATTGAGAGAATCAGCTATGTCTACAAATAATGTTTACAGCACTAAATTTTCTATAAAGATATATGTACAAAAGCTGTGTTATTAACAGCAAGAACAGTCAAGGACTTTGCAACTGTGGCAGAGCAGAGCAACTGAATCCCTATCACAAATGCCTCTGAAATGCTCACAGCTGGATGATTATTGATTATGATTATGTTTGCTTGAGGCACAAAGTGATTGCTATCACTGTAGGCATTTATGCAACTTAAGAAAGTTTGTTTAATGACCTTTCCTGGCCACCAAAGGCTAGAGGATTTTGGACACATCCAAATGTGTGTCCCTGTGTATTCTGCCAATTATCTGCAGCTTTGTTTTTGTCTCTTATCAGCAGGCCATTTATTTTTCCATGTTATCTTGCTTCCTGCTGGATTCTGATATGTCAGTTTCATATGGGCCTAACTAGGATGATGATGATGATGATGATGATGATGATGATGATGATGATGATTGCTTCGGAGGTTTGGGGATACTGGCATCCATTTTGTTTACTCCTCAAGTAGCTACAGAATAACAAATACCTACCGTCATTTCTTTATCAACCTAGCTTATTATTCTATGATGCTCATCTTTGGATAGCGCACGCACTGAGACACACACACACACACACGTTTATTATCCTTCATTGTTGATTAATTGTAGTTGAAAATGGCTGCAGTTGTACTCAGTATTAAGCTGTACATAGGGAAAGGGATATCCAAATCAAAATGGTGGACATATTGGCCAGCAAACAAAGCTCTGCCCCTTTTAACATCCATCCAATATGTTCAATGTATATGGAGCATCGACTACAATTATGATCGCTTGTTTCCAAGCAAGCTAGGACTTATTCCCAAATTTGAAACCAAAATTTAAAACTGACTTGTAATCTCATGGACAATTGATAATAGTTATATGGAACATGCAGTATATCTCCCAGGGTATTAAGGCAGCAAAGTAATGTTGGGTTTCAATTGCTAGCTTTCCTGGATGCAACTCACCCTGTCTAGTTAAATGGATCACATGTAAAAAGTGTGTATGGACAAATGTGAATTCCTAGTTACTTTCCCCACTTCTTATAGGTGGCAGTGATCTTGTAGTTCACAGTTACACATTTTTCATGTGCATCCTGGCTTATAGTTGTGTCAGAATGCAATTTATTTGGGTTATAAAATCCATTACTCTAAAGAAAGTTAAAACCAACCAACTGACATGTGTAAAGTCTTGGACAAATGAAAAAGTAAGGTGTTGGGATATAAAGCAGGCTTCAGCAAGGCACCCTGTAACTTTCAAGTGTCAAGTCCAACCCTGGTTAAGCAAAATAAACATGTGCTTGAGGCACTAAGGGGAGGTCCCCACCCAAAGACCTCATACGTTTTTCAAGGCCATGTTTTGAGTCATAATATCTTGTCAGTTAAGTAATGGAAGGGCTGAGGGCACCATTTTTGGGCTGTGCTTATGGCATCAATTGGTCTTAATTCAATTATGTCCAAGTTTCCATCAAGCATGAAAAAATACACAATATAGGCCAATCTGCTATTTGCATTTAAACATATGTTAACAACTCTAACATTCCTAAGCCCCTTGCAAACATTCAAGATTGACCAAAAGCCTGATAGTCACTTTTGCTGATGTACTGGAATAATCTGTACTCAGTGCCAAAAGTGAATTGGCTTACAGACCATCATATCCCAACTGCCAAGTCAGTGGGTGGTTCTTGGCATCAAGCAAGCAAGCAATGCCCATGCTAACAGACAGACATCTGTGAAAGAGTATTGTTAAATCCCCATTGGGCTCCCACTTCTTTAACAAGATTGAATTACGCCTCCCCCCCCCCATTAAATGGAAAATTCGGCACTGGAGGAGAAAGTACAGAAATTTCCTGACAATGCAGAATGCTGTAGTGATAAGCCACAAGTGATTGCTATGTCAAAGTGAAGAGCCTGTTTTTCATTTCTTCCCATGAAATGTGCCAGAGGTCAGGCCCAGGACCGTAAAAAGGGGAATTGCTATATTTCCCACCTTCTCCCTTTCATAAACACATCAAATATTGTCAAAAACTCCCAATTTGACAAAGGATAAGTGATGACAGCTAAAATGTTGCTAAGTAGTACAGATCTACATCTAGATACCTTGACATTCTTGGTTATAAATTAGACTTGTCACCAACCTTTCAGTTTTAGTGACATATGAAGCAAGTCTGCGCCTCCTGCTCCAGAGAAACATCTGAATTATGTTAACAGATGCCTGTCCATGAAGTAAATATTGAACAAGAAATTTCAGCTTTGATTATTGTCTCAACTCTTTTTATGACTCCTTTGAAACTGTGGTTATCTTTTCAATTTCCTGTCCTACTTCCTTTCCTTATGACATTGTCTCCAATGTATTTGTTTATGTGTTGTGCCTTTGGATATAATTTGTTAGGTGAAGATAGAGAAGCTTTCAGGAACCCCTTTTTATCAATCTTTGTTGCATATTTTGATTCTGGATCTTGCAAAATACAACTTAGTGAGAGCCATTCTCTTCATTGTATGTTAGATGAATGCAATTTTTCCCTGTCTGAAGTGAATATTTGTGGAAACCCAAACACTGAAATAACTTCTGAAGTTAGTATTTTAACTTATTCACTTTCTTGAATTGAATGAACAGTCTCAATTCATCTCAGCTTTTCAAATATTACATTTTATTTAACTGTACTCAATTCCACAGTTAAAGTGTACAACTGAATTAATTAAATTGTATTTAAGTTCTGCATTTAATACTTTAGATCAGGGGTGTCAAACTGGCATCATGTGGACCAGGTGCATCACACACAGACCATGGCCACCCAAACTTCGTGAAGAGGGAAAATGTTGCCAAACGTCATGTGACGGCAACGTAACATCGCGAGTTTGACACCGTGTTTTAGATACTACTGTACTTCTTTGACACATGGAATCTGCCAAATTGTCTTTACTGAATCCTCCTGATCAAAGCACAATAAGATAATATTTAAAGAATCACTGTATTAGAAACCAAAAATCTCATAATGGGCTGGATCTTCAAAATTAGGATTTGTTCCCATGGAACAACTCACTGCAGGACATTAAACAATTCATTTATTATTTAAAATAATTTGCATTATTATCCTAGACCCAACTGTGCAATAATTGAAATTGTTTGAAAAAGATCTTCCCACTATCTTATTAGGTCATGCTTGTGCTACACAACGAGAGTGAGTGGTGATGGGAGACACTACAGCTAAGGAATTGAAATGAAGGTCAGTGTGTCAGAATGTTGTGGTGGCTTTACTGGTTCCTTTATTTAACTTGTTGGTTAGTTGGACAACTTTTAGAAAAAGGCAGGAACCTGGTGCCTGCCACCATTGCAGAAAGGAGGTTTGGGAAGATCATGGAGTGAAGGTTATGATGCAAAGGTTATGATCCAAATCCCAGGAGGGAGGGTGTACATTCTAGAGGAGCAAGGGAGAATGCATTTTAGATACTAGGGTCAATTCATGAAGCTTTCCTGACCTGCTCTCGAGTTGCCATTGGCAGGGGGATGGGAAAACCGAGCCTCGCAGTTGCATCAAGGAACTTGCATTTCAGTCAAAATAAAGCACATTCCAGTGGCAATGTCAAGGTTATCTCCAGGGGGACCCAGAGTGGCTGGAGGGAGTGACTTCTATAACCCGCGAAATGGCTTCACTTGGATTGTGCCGACATGAAGCTCCTAACAAATAACTGGATTTCTTTTGAAGGTTGGCTTGAGGCTCATGATTTAATTAGGGCATTGATCGGAACTCTACAACTAGCTCTTCTGATTGAAGTTGGGCTCTACAGAAAAGCAAGGTTTGTTGCTGCTTTACCAGCCTCCCTGAAGTATCACAGGGAATTGCTTAGATTGCTTGATTCTCTGAATTTACAGTAATCCCCACAAGGAACATAATGTTTTCCATCACCCAATATACCACTGGATGATGGAAAACCTTGATCAATTTATGAGTTTATATCCACTGTGGACTTAACCCAAATCATTGAGAGCCCAACACATACCAGGGATCTCACATTAAATCTAGTTTTTGTTTCAGGTTAGATGAAATGTATTCTGGTAGTGGAGGAAATTTACTCACAATCCTTTGTTGTGGTCTGGCCACTCACATTATTTTTTAGCTTGCCAAGGCTGCCTCTCCATCAGGGAGGCAGGCCCTATTTGATAAATCTGCCTGACAGACCCTAATGAGTTCCAAAAGCAGCTAGCAGTTTTCTGTGAGGATCTAGTAGAGTTTGAGTAAGACTTAAATTGTTGTCTGGAATATACCTTGGACTGGATTGCTCCTAAGTAGTCTCCAACTGAGTCCTTAGTGCTCTCTGAGCTTGGTTGTTTTCTTGCAGACATTTCATTATACAAACTAGGTAACATCATTACTGCTAGTGCATGGATATTGGGGCATCCCTTGGTTTTCTGAGAAGCTCTGAGGAAATACCAGAAGTGGTTCTTAGGGTGCCTCGGATCAAGACACATTTTACCAAATATTTACCCAGATTAAGGATTGCACTGTGGATATGAGAACAACAAAATAGTTATTTTAGGACTTGTATTATGTCTGTGGATGAGCAGCCAAAATTTTAATGAGCCTAGTGATTGAAATGGAAATAAAAATAAGACAACCTTCTTTATGCTTAATTTTATCTATATCCCTCCTATACGCTCTAAGGGGCATTCAAGGCACATAATATTTTTAAAGCAAAAACATAATTTTTTTTTAAATCATTGATTAAAATAACCAATACAATAATCATTAATCATTATGATTTAATCATTAACACCTGATGAAGGAGATCTCTCTTTATAAGATTTTCAACATTCTGAGAGAAAATAGAAATGAGATCCTTTGCTTCGCTGCACTTGCTATCTTTGACCTTTATCTTTTTTTTTTTATTATTGATTTTATTGTAAATGCTTTGTTGGATTGTTGTGAACTTCCCAGAGTCATTGAAAGTTGGGCGGCATAAAAGATTAATAAATTGTTGTTGTTGTTGTTATTATTATTATTATTAACATTCTTTTAAAAATAATGGCAAATAAGCATGACAATGCTAACTAAAGCAATTAAAGAAACTAAATTCATATAATTTCAAATTAGACGCTTACTCTATGGGAAAAAAATGTCTGTAACAGGAGAGGCAAAATATTACCATATTACCTGATGCCAAGGTTTGGATGATATGATACACGAATCACACTTCTTGTATTAGCATCTCAGAATGAATTATTGAATGAATGGTTCACCAAACTAATGAAGTGGGTTCATGAAGGGGTCAGTAAGGTTTATGCCAGCCTAAATCATGATTCTTTTTTATTTTATTCCTGAAGGCCTTTGCTATCTGGCACATGCAAACCCCTATGACAAATGTGAAAGATTTTCTCTTGCTACTTCTCTCTTCTGCTAAACCATTCAAGCATTCAATTTCTTAACCAGCATGGTGCTCTTCTTCCATTATCTCACAATGTTATATTTTCCTGTACCATAAATCTTCCAGTGAACTCATTTCAAGGGACTGCTTAATGAAACTCAATCTTCTTAGGTATCTATGCACCTGAAAAATGATTTTGTCCAAACATAGCTACACACACACACACACACACACTGGTCTTTTATGAATTTCAGGTCTTTATTCAGGTCTTTTCATGAATTTCAAATGTTTTTAAACAGATAAAGGCAGGGGCATGTAATGCCAGCACCACAAGAGTCTTTGCCTTCTGCCTGTTCCTATTTTTTGCACTTCTTAGTCTCTCATCAGAAGAGAATTTTTGTTTTGTTTTTAATATCTTATCTCTTGTAGAAATTCAATAAAGTATTGAATTCACATGTTAAGTCTTATGGATGGTGCTTTTAATTCTTTTTTTCTCATGTAGCTATTCTTAGTAAATAATAATTAAAAAGAAGAAGAGAAGCTAGGTTTGCAGAACAGAAGGTACAGTCCATGTGATCTGAAAGATTCATGGACTCTGAAAGTTTTATGTGACGGGTATTGTGTAGTGGGCTTTAGTAGGCAAGGACCAGGCCAGCATATCTGCAACAGCATTGATTGACTCAAAAATGAAAACTGAGGAACTGCAGGGAAATGCCTGTTATTTATACTCTAGGCCCACAGGGCCTTAACCAATATGAACTAGAAAAAAACCAGCCACATATAATATAAACTAGAAAAAAACCACCCACATATAATTGTTCTGAACTTCCTCCCACAGTTGGAATCATATAAAGGTTAGTTTCACTTTAGATCAGATTACTGGTTAGGGTCATCTAAAGGTTCGTCCCCTTCAGCACAACTATATACATTTAATACATAATGCATAGAGTTTGGGGCAGTGGTGAAATATAAAACTTTTTCCCTACCGGTTCTCTGGGTGTGGCTTATTTTGTGGGCGTGACTTGAGGTCAGGTGACCGGGTGGGCATGCTTTTACAAACACACACACACACACCACAAAAAACTTTTACACTTTACACACACACACAACACAAAACAACACAACTGACTCACACACCATGCAAAAGCACACAAAATGG
>JANHFT010005231.1:115320-127113 GCA_032467955.1 Pseudoxenodon macrops | reverse complement strand
GCACCTCAAAAATAATAAGACCTCCCCGAAAATAAGGCCAAGCGCTTATTTTGGGGGTCAAAAGAAAATAAGACCCTTGTCTTATTTTCGGGGAAACACGGGTAGTAAAAACTTATACACACAGTAGCTGTAATTATTATTCTCAATACCTATTCGTCTCCATCTTTACTTATCCTTGTTGAAAAGTTTTGCGTTATTTGATTCAGCCCTCTGCTCAGTTTTATCTACAATCTATTAGTAATGAGAGTTTTTTTTTAATAGTTTTTAATATCCCAGAGCTGTAATTGCACTCAACAATGAACTAAAGGGAGCTGTTGGACCAAGCATTACTTGGTCTGTTGTGTGGATGCTTGGGTGCTTCGGAGGGGTTGGGGGGGATTTTTGGTGTGTGGTGTGTGTGTGTTTGGGGACTGTCGTGCGTGTTGGGTCTGGTCTCTGGGTGTTATGTGAATTCCGTTGTATGGGTATACTGTGTATATATATACGTACAATGGCAATAAATAAATACAAATATGTTCTTTGTGAAGTTTTGTTGGGTCTTTCTCCATGCCCACTGTGCCCTTCGCGTCCCGGGGCTCCTCACCCAAAATTAAGCCCAGTGAGACGGATCAACACTTGTCACTCAGGGATGTTTTCCTCTCGTCAGATCATCTGCCCCAATGAAGTGATTTGGTGGTTTTTTTTCCCACCCCAGGGATGGACAAATGGAGGTTGGCCCACCAAAGATTGGCTCCCATGCGCTGATGCCTCCTCTACCAGGACAGGCAAACCAGAGTGGAAGGCATGAGACGATTCCTTCCGTTTACCTTCAGAGATTTTTGAAGGATCCCAATGGGGAAACCTTTGGTAGGGTCGGTGGTCAACCACAGTCGGAAATCGGGGTGAGGCTTTGTAATCCTTTCGAGGGCTTTCTCCAGGTCGATCAGCCACTTCACCAAGAGGTGGCAGTTCTGCAACATGAGCCACTGTCCACGGGCCACCGCGTTCTCCAGCAGCTGCAGCGCCACCTGGGAAGAGAAGGAGAGCATGAGGAGCGGGATTGGAGCCAGGAGAGACCTTCAACCAAAGGGGTGTGGATCCATGCAGAGATCCAGCTGGAAGGAGGGCAGTGGATTCAATTTGTGGACCTCTTAAGGAACTGAGCACCATAAAACACATCTGGTTGACTACTGTTAACTCCAACACTTAATGTGTTGATCCAAGAGGTCGTTAGAGCGAGTGGTTGAGCTCACGGTAAGAAATTCTCCAGCCGCATTTATGGTCTTCTGTCCAATTTTTTAAGAAAAACTTGAACCTGAATTGCAGTAACTGGGAAAGAAGGAACCAAAAGAAGCAAAGAAGTATAACAACGCTAAAGTCAAATGAAGCATTCCTTCCCCATATGAAGTAGACAGATGTTGGGAAGCCAGAAAAGGTCCCAGCAACCTCATCCTGCATGTATGTAATTCACAACATCTGGAGGACCCCGCAGGTTCTCTGATGCTGACGGAGAAAACAGAACAGAACTGGGCCAAGGAGAGTAAAGCCATCTACCAGAACTTTTCTAACCAAACCTACCTTCTCCTGCCCCTGGCCCATGGCCAGGAATTTGAGCCGGTTCCCTCCAAAGCCTGTCCGGTCGGCCAGTTTCATGAGGTCTGTGGCAGGGTCAGAGCCAGGGCTCAGGATGAAGACAATGGGCGAATTAGGGGTACTCTGCTCATAGATGGCCTCGAAGCTGATCACCGGAGGCTGGACGTACCTGAGGAGATGAAGGGGAAAATGAAGGGGCGGCAGACTCGGATGATGAGGAGGTTGGGGAGGAAACATGGGCCGGTTCTGGAGTCTGGGGAAGGCTCTGATGGGCCCAGAGATAGAACCAGGGCCGTTTGACATTTCTCAGCCACCGGAGAGGCAGCTGCCTTTGGAGGCGGAGATGAGTGAGGAGGAAGAACAGCTGGGGCCTGTTCCAGATGCAAGTATGCACAGAACAGTTAGGAGAGGAGAACAACGGAGGACAAGGAGTCGACTCGGGAAGCAAAGCACACGTGGACACCGAATGGCCCTTCCCTGGCTGGGGAATAAATAGAAGGAAAGGGGAGTGGTGGTTGCAGGAGGCAACAGTTCAGATTTCTTTCGGAAGATTTCTCCATCGTAGTTCCTGTCTCAGAGATTACTTGACAAGAGTTTAATTTACAGCTTTGCAGGTCTGGCAATTTTATCCAAGGACTGATAAGGTCTGTTATTGCAATGAACCCTTTGAAGGATTATTGCCTGGACTTTTCTGTCTGTGAATGCCACGAATTCACAGTAACTAAATAAAGAGACAAGGGTTTCGGGGCAAGGGGTTATGTTTCTCAGTTCTGCTAAGGCTGGGTCAGAAGACTGAAAGCCTAGGAGAAGAGGCAGACTTACTTCACCCCCATTGTGAGGGTGACATAGTCGGTCACAGCACGATAGACCCGATCCACTCGAAAGCAGCGTAAGAGGAGCAGCTTCTGGAAGCTAGTGAGAATGCTGTTATAGTTCATGGGGAACGGAGTTTGTTCCAGAGCGTCGATATCGTACCACTGAGAAGAAAGGAAGGAAGGAAAGAAGGAAAGAAGGAAAGAAGGTCAAAGCAGGTATTCCATATTGCATCCTACAGGGAGACAAATGACAACGTTCATACACTATGAGGGGCACTTGGGTGTCCTCTGAGCTTGGTGGTTTTCTTGCAGACATTTCATGACCCAACTAGGGAACATCATCAGTGTTAGAAGGGAGTGGGGTTTGCAGAGAGGAGGAGGAGGAAGAGGAGGAGGACGACTGTGGGGTCCTTGGTGTTCTCTGAGCTTGATGATTTACTTGCAGACATTTCATGACCCAACTAGGGAATATCATCAGAGGCTGAGTGGGGTTTGTTCTCTGTAACACACCAACAATTACGCAATAAACAATACCCCAATAAAGATGCTGCCCACTCAGACACACAATCAAACAAACAGTAAGCAATAGACCAATCAAGGAACCACCAAGAAAATTCCCACCAACATCAATAGGGCAAACTATATAAACAGACAGCAAACCCCACCTCTCTTCTAGCATTGATAACGTTACCTAGTTGGGTCATGAGACGTCTGCAAGGAAAACAACCAAGCTCAGAGAGCGCCAAGGGGACCCCACAGTCCTCTTCTTCCTCTACTCCACCAACCCCCCCTTCCCTTGTAGCACTGAGGACATTACCTAGTTGGGTCATGAGACGTCTGCAAGGAAAACAACCAAGCTCAGAGAGCGGCAAGGGACCCCACAGTTCAATCCTGAACTACAAATATTGGTTCGTACGCTACATTAAAACCAAACATGGAGGTTTAAGACAGCTCGGTGTGGCTTCGTCAAGGCGCAAATTTATACTCCCGGCTTCTTGTAATGTGTAAACCACGTCATGAAGAGCGTCTCAATGTTTTCTACCCACCCTACTTTCCAAAGGCAGCGACCTTTGTCTCCTTGATTCAACGCAACCTCCTTGGGAAGCCCACACACCCCTGGGGTTCAGACAAAGGACGTTCAAAGGTATCAGGTGCTCACAGCTTTCCAATCAGCTAGTTTTTCTTCTAGGTCGTCTGGGAGGCAGCCGAATTTTTCCGGGAAGAGTTCGGCGACGCGGATGATGTCCTCCCAGCCTTGATCGGCAAGCCACACGCATGGCTTCTTCCGGGCGCTCTTTTCCAAGGAAAGGTTGCCTAGAGACAAGTGAAGGTATCTGGACCAGACCATCCGTATGCAGAGTGAATATGCTGCACACCAAACCGCTAATTTGTAAGTGGAAGTATTAAAGGTGCCTATTTTTTTTTTTTTAATTCAAAGAGGCAACTGGACTTTCTGGTTTTCTTTGGGTGTTTTTTTTTTTTAAAAAACAGGATAGATTTTAAGGATTTATGTTTTTTACGCAGCAGCCAGAGTTGGATTCCCCCCCCCCCTTTTGCTGGGATTCTGTTCTTTCGTTTCTTTTTAGATCTACAACGATGGGAGTATATAAATTGAAACTATAAATAAAGCCGGCAGGCCAGCTTTGAAGGGTAATGAAAATCTGGGAGCCCAAAACCACTGCATAAACCAAGGCACCAGCACCAGGCTCGGTGCTGAAAGTAGGTCTTGTTTGGAAGATGTAATATATATATATATATATCCAGGTACCTTTCAAAAAGAAATCCAGTTCATCCTGAGGAACAGGGTTCCTGTGATCAGCCTGTTCAATCTTGATGGTCATGTTGAAGGAGAAGAGAAGTTTGTGTTTCTCAAACAGGCCTGGGAATAGAACAGAATAGAATTAGAATAGAAATAAAATAGAGTAGAGTAGAGTAGAATAGAATAGAAATTGGAGAAGAGAAGAAAAGAAAATAGAATAGATATTGGAGAATAGAATAGAATAGAATAGAATAGAATAGAATAGAATAGAATAGAATAGAATTCTTTTATTTGCCAAATGTGATTGGACACACAAGGAATTTGTCTTTGATGCATAAGCTCTCAGTGTACATAAAGAATAGAATAGAATAGAATAGAATAGAATAGAATTCTTTATTGGCCAAGTGTGATTGGACACACAAGGAATTTGTCTTTGGTGCAGATACTCTCACTGCAATAAAATAAAATACATAAATGCAGACTTCCGACACAACCCGAACCGGTAGGGAAAGTAAGAAGAACCCATCCCTGCTTTAGCGTCATTTTGAGCGTAGGAGTTGAAACAATTTACGTCCAGGATGTGAGGTTTTTTTTAATTTCATTGTACGAGGTGCAATGACAATAAAGTATGTGAGTAACTAACTAACTAATATGGGGATGCTGCAACTGTCATAAGTGTGAAAAACGGTCACAAGTCATTTCCCCCCAGTGCTGTTGTCTTCAAACGGTCACTAAATGAACTGTTGTAAGTCAAGGACGACCTGCCTTGAAAGCCTTTGATATAAAGAAGCATTTGAATGGTTTTTATTGCCTTCTTCCCAATGTTCTGATCCAAGAGAGTCTCTGGGCTTGTCAACCTCCCGCCCGGCACCAGACGTGCCAAGCCCGAAGCCTCTTGTAACATTCATGTTTTAATTAAAGAAAACAACCCGTTAGAGGCAGTTATTTTCTGCGGAAGAGTAATGAAGATTTATTTTAGGGAGTGACCTTCACTGGATTAGCTCTAGCAGTAATCAGTAGAATTAATAGAATAATCAAATTATATACAAACTCATAAATCACGGCGAAGGCATGCTGTCAGAAGTTGGGCTATTAATGGGCCCCATTGTTGTGCTGTTGTATTAGAAATTGCAGCGGCTGATTTTCCCCCCCTTCCTCTTTATTTTATTTTTTGCCGTGATAGAAACCGAAATGGCATTTGAAGGCTAGGGAGGAGGAGGAGGAGGGGGGCAGGGGGAAGCGGAGAGGCGACTAGCGGGGCAAAAATTTTCACAACTGTTAATTTAGCCGTAATGTGGTTTGATGTCAGCAGGGCAGAGTTGAAGCGGAGTGCAAGAGCAGGCGTGATCTTTCAGCAGAGGCGGAATTATTGGCAGAGACAGTAGCCAGTTAATTAGAGGAATATCAGTTTAAATGTCTATTTAGGGTTAATAGTATTCAGAAGTACTTTGTGCTTGGGCCCCAGCCAAACCAAGCCTCTGGAGTTTAGTGTATTTTAAATAAAGGAGGGGAACACAAAAAAAAATCACATGGATACGATAATGGTTGTCACAAAAGATTTCAACTTTTCTAAAAAGATTTTGTTTAAAAAAAACAAAACACCAGTATATGAATGCCATATTTCAGCTCCTACCTGTTTTCTATGTTTCCTGACAGAGGTGATATACAGGCAGTCCTCCACTTTTGAGCCCAAGATTTCTGTTGCTAAGTGAGACATTTGTTAAGTGAGTTTTATGTCCCAGGGTCATTTCTGTGACCTTCAGACTAAACAAAGTCAATGGGGAAGCCAGATTCACTTAACAACCGGTTTATACTAACTTTTCAGCTGCAGGGATTCACTTAACGGTGGGCAACAAAGGTGGCAAAACAGGGCAAAGCTCGCTTAACAAATGTCTCACTTAACAACAGAAATTTTGGCCCCGATTAGGGTCGTATGTCGAGGACTACCTGCATTCGGGTGACACTATTCAGGGGCACAGATAAACCTCCAAGTGGCCTCAACGACTCTCAGAAAGAGTGCTAACGACCAGATGACTTGCAAGGAATATAAATCCTTCCATCCTCTACCATTCAGTCAGAAGTGAAGAAGCTTCTTGGATGAGAAGTGAAACGCCTTCAAGGAACAAACAAAGTCCAGTTGCCTTTTGGCAAAGCACCTTTGGGATTATAGTGTATTTGCTTTTGGTGCATGCATAATTTCCATATGTTGTGGCCTACCAGCAGCCAGCAGAGCTGGCAGCAGATTCGGACAGTGAGGAGGTTGGGGAGGAACATGGCCCAGTCCTGGAGTCTGGGGAAGGCTCTGATGAATGCTCTGCGTCAGAGGCAGAGAGGAGGCCAGGGCTGCATGACAGTTATAAGCTGCCTTCAGAGCTGGATATCAGTTGGGCAGAAGAACTGCTGGAGCCTGTTCCCAGTGTGCACATGCACAGAGCTGCCAGACGAAGGAAACAGTTAAGGAACAAGGGTCGACTGGGGAGTAAGGCCACAGGTGGACGATGGATGGCCCCTCCCATAGGGAATAAAAGAGGAGCGAAAGGGGAGTGGAGCTTGCAGGAGACCGTTAGTTCATTCCTGCATTCTTGCCAAGTATTGCAGCATCTGGCCACTCTCCAAGCCTGATAAAGGTCTGTAATGGTGGACTCTCTTGAAAGACTCTGGGAGAGGAAAGACTTTGCTGGAGAGGAATTCACTGTAAATTAAATAAAAGGGGTTTTATCGGGACGAGGACTTGGCTTCGTGCTGTTGGGGAAGCCTAGGACAGAACAGTGTCCTTAACCAAATGGCCCAGGGACGCGTGTGAATATCAGCCTGTTTCCATCCCACAGGCAAAGAGAGATTTCCAATTGCAGCCATCTGTACATTTCTCTGTTACCTGGAAAACCAACAGCCCCTTCTCCCCTTTGCAGCAACATTTTTAGTAAAAAGGGGAAGACATTTCTGCCTTAATGAGCCGGGAAATTGGGTTCTAAAAGGAAAGTGATCTCGTCATGGAGACTTCTGCAACCTCCTGATGATCCCTTTCAATAGCTCTGGTTAGAATTCTCTCCAGGCTGCTTGCAGTCTCTCCTGACTTAACACTCATCCAAGAGGGAATTTGTTTCCCTGGGGAATTCAGAAAAAGTGGACACTCGGGAGTCTGGAAGGTTCTGGAAAAGACGGAATGGGACAATCTGCCACGGCCAACGCGCTGCAGGACAATTTGTCGTGGCCAACTCCATCATGGCAAAAGTCGCCATGGGATAATTTAACAATTCAATTATTGAAAGTAAACAAAACAATATTTTAATTTTTGCTGTTCACATTGCACTTTCCTCCTTTTGCATCCTTTCTTTAAGGATTCTGTTGTACAGTTTCTTTGATATTAGTGTAACTCTTGTCACGCAGCGAGTTGTCCTGGGGCAAGTTGGCCGTGGTGAGTTAGCTCTGGGGCTGTGGTGAGTTGGCTATGGCGAGATGGCCATACTGAGTTGGCTGTGGCATGATGCCTGTGGCAGGTTGGCTGTGGCAAAATGGCTATACTGAGTTGGCCATGGCGAGTTGGCCATGGCAACCAAGGGTCATCTACCTTTGGATAAGGTTGGCCATGGCAGGTTGGCCATGGCAAGATGGCCATACTGAGTTGACTGTGGCAAGTTGGCAGTGGCAGATTGGCCATGTCAAGTTGGCAATGGCAAGATGGCCGTGGCAAGTTGGCCATGGCAAAATGGCTGTGGTGGGTCGGCTGTGGGAAATTGGTTGTAGTGGGTTGGCCAGGGCAAGTTGGCTATGGCAAGATGTCCATGGCAGGTTGGCCATGGGAAGTTGGCTATGGCAAGACGTCCATGGGTTGGTTGGCCGTGGGAAGTTGGCTATGGCAAGATGTCCATGGGTTGGCCGTGGGAAGATGGTCCAAAGAGTACAGAGAAGCTGTGGTCTCCAAAAGACCATCGAAGGAACTTTTTCAAATTTCCTAGGGGAAAAAAAATGAAGCCTAGACTAGACATCCCAACACCCACACCCCCTGCAGACAAGAGACCACAATTTAGTTCAGCTTTAATAGACCTGCGAGATGTTTTCCTCCCTCACTTCTCTTATTTGGCTTGTTGTTGACTCTTGTCTGCCTTCTCTCTGTCTAAGCTTCTAAGCTGCCTGTATTTCCATCCTCGCTTGCTATTCTGAGCTACTCTGAAATATTCACGATGGGAGCAGAGAGCCTTCAGGGAGGGCACTGCACCATTAACAAGAGTGGCTTTCGTGGAAAGGAATCCTTTGCTGACGCCAACTGGAAATCGCATTAAGTGGCCCCGCCTGGCTCAGCCGCAGCCGTTCCTCCTGGCAGGTAATGGCTCTCAGGTACCTTCGCAGGAGCTAAACAGACAGAAACCAGCAAAGGAAACTCCAACACTGAAGGACCCACCATCACCAGAAGAGGCGTGAGCGGTGTGTGCGTGCGAAGGTGATAACACCGTAAGGAAAAAAGAAAGAAATATTTATTTCGTTGTTTTTTTTTGTACTTGTACACAAGTAAAATAAAATGCATATCTATATATATATATATATATATATATAATCTATATTCATATTTATATATATACTGCAGTCTTCCGTGAATGAAAAGGGAGCATTCTTTAACAAATGCTTCCTTCTGCAAACCCATCCAGGTGGGAAAGGAAAGGAGGTTGAACCTCGAAATTCAGAAATGTAGGATTTTTATTTTTATTTTAAATTTGCCACTGATGGGATCTCAGCAGATGGGAAAATGTGCAATATCGTTTAGGACTTCAAATTACAAGGAATGATTGTAGGGTGAGGGGAACATTACAAAGATATGGGGCTATTACACCTCTTATTTTTCTATTCTTTCTTTCTTTCTTTCTTTCTTTCTTTCTCTCTTTCTTTCTCTCTCTTTGGGAAAAGGGCAATTCCAAGGACAGAGGCAAGATCAACCAATCAAAATCATAACATATAAATTCCAGAAGGAAGAAATAAATTATTTACACTTTTGTTTCTTTGTCGTTGTTGATTTTGTGTGTGTGTGTGTGTGTGTGTGAGAGAGAGAGTTTCTAAAGGCATCCAGTAAATGTTTAGCATCGTAACGTTTTTCTCTGGGCATAACGTCTCCATCACAACCTTTGGGGAACAGGATTTGTGTGTCGTCCCACCACCACCACCCCCCACCCCAGTCCTGTTCCCCTCCTGAAAGGAAAGGCTGCCTTGATTTCAAGAGAAGCAAAAGAGACTCAACATGACTGGGGGCAGCAGAAGGCTTGGGAGGAGACGGGGGCTGGCATTAGCACTGGCACTGGGAGCCGGCTGCGCCATGCGGCACTGGGACCTGGATTTATTCCTCCGAGAACACCCCTGCCTCCTTTTGGTTGGGGCGGTGGAAGGATCCACGGGACCCAAGAACTTGGGTTTCAAGTTGGTCAAAGGGGGCTCGACCGCACTGGGGTACGTTCCAAAGGGCGAGTCGTTGATGTGCTTGTTGCTGCCGTTTTTGGGCAGCTCCGCCTCCGCCTGATGCTTGGTTTTGGCCATGTTTTCCTTATCCTTGAGTGGGTTATTAGGGGAAGCCCGGTTGCTGTGAGAAGAAGGCCCTCCCTTGGCTTTGGCTTCGTAAATGAAAGATTTATCCATCTCTGATTGGCAGCATTTCTGCCCGTTGTCCTGGGGACCGAGCGTCGGGTCGACCGTGGGCAGTTTGCCAGATCGGGTCTTGGTGCTGAAGACGCTCGTTCTGACCTGGTTGAAGGAGTCGAGGCAGCCTTCCAGGTCCGTGCTCTGCAAGCGCTTGAGGTCCCTCCCTGCCAGCTGGGCAGGCAAGTGGCACTCCAGTTCGGAGGAAGACCCTTTGAACTGCTTAAACCAATCCCACAGCGACCGGGCTTGGCAATCGCACACCCATTGGTTGCCGTTGAGTCGAAGGTATTGGAGAGACCCCAGCGGTGCCATCGTCTCACCGCTCAGCACCGTCAAGTTGTTATTAAAAAGGTACAAGGTCATGGCTTTCCCAAGGTCGTGGAATGCCCTGCGATGGACCAGGCTCACCTTGTTCTGATGCAGCAGCAGCCTATCCAGGTTCGTCAGGCCCCGGAACACGTTTTCCGACAAACGCTTGATTTTGTTCCCATGCAGAAACAAATAGGTGAGGTTCGCAAGATCCAGGAAGGTGTCGTCCAGCAGCTCCTGCAGGTCGTTGTCCTGCAGGTAAAGATACTGTAAGGAGAAAAGACCCCGAAAAAGACTCGTCGACAACTCCAGGAGCCCGCAGCGATCCAGGTGCAAAGTATGCAGGTGGACCAGGCCCTGGAAGGTAGAAGGATTGATGGACTTCAGGTTGACGTTGTCGCTCAGGTCGAGCTCTTCCAACTTGTCGAGCCCATAGAACGCACCGGGTTCAATAAGACTGATATTGTTGGAGTGGATCCACAGAATGGAGATGTTGCGGCAGAATGTAAAGCTGCTGGACTGGATCAGGCGGATGCGGTTATTGTGGAGGAAAATCCGCTGTGTCTGGACTGGGATCTCGATGGGGATGGTGGCGATTCCTTGCTGCTGGCAGCTGATTGTGATTTTGGGCTCACTGTAACACACGCATGCTCCGGGACACGACTCCACTTCGGATGGGAAGTTTAAGCACAGCACCAAAATCAGCAGTTTGCTTCCTGAAAGGGAGAAAGAGAGAGGAAGAGGCAGATTAGATCATTCCTGGAGACCGACACGTCATTGTCATTCACAACAGAGACGTTTGAAAGGGGCCACTAGAGCAGGGGTGTCAAACTCAAGGCCCGCGAGCAACATCCGGACTGCTATGTGGTCAGATCCAGCCCGCGAGCCGTCCTGGAAAATTTTAAGGGGAGGCCCGTATCGCTTCGGCCCGGTCTACCCAATGCAAAGAGGAAACATGCCAGTCAGAGGTGGTTTTCAGCAGGTTCTGACCAGTTCTGACGAACCAGTAGCGGACATTTTGAGTAGTTCAGATAACCGGTAAATACCACCTATGACTGGCCCCGCCCCCACCTATTCTCGAGTCCCAGCTGATCGGGAGGAAATGGAGACTTTGCAGTATCCTTCCCCTGCCATGCCCATCAAGCCACGCCCACCAAGCCGTGCCACGCCCACAGAAACGGTAGTAAAAAAAATTGAAACCCACCACTGATGCCAGTAGTTTTGGGAGTGGCATCTAGCTGTCCACACCCACCCACCTGGCCACGCCTGCCTGCCCAGCCACGCCCAGTGAGTAGCATCAAGCTGGCTATGCCCACCCAGTCTGCCACGCCTGCCCGGCCCCCCGAGGTCAACCACAGCCCTGATGTGGCCCTCAATGAAATCGAGTTTGACACCCCTGCACTAGAGAATACACAAAAGGCACCCAGCCTAGACAAATATGAGTAAAACAAGAAATTCCCTTGAGCCAATATTAGCAACAGATTTTGGAAAGAGAGGGGAAAAAAGGCAGGTATATTTCTTATGAAAGCCCTCTCCATGCCATGGAAATGCAAAGGCTCCGTTCTTGACCGCATCACAAATGACACAATTTGACAACGTTTTGGTGTGGCACCAATTACAAAGAAGATGAGAGAGAAGGCTGGCTAGTCTAGTGAAGAGAAGGACCAGGGGAGACAGGAGAGCATCTTCCAATATTTGAGGGGCTGCCACAGAGAG
>JANHFT010005231.1:63445-77185 GCA_032467955.1 Pseudoxenodon macrops | reverse complement strand
CCGGGGGGGGGGGTGTTGGTGTGGTGTGGTTTTTTGGGGGTCTTTTCTCTGCAATGCAGCTATTGCAGCAGCAGCGGGGGGGGGAAAGGAGGCGCTCTGCACGTGCTCAGGAGCCCGTCTCCTGCAGGAAGGCAGGCAAGCCTGGGCAAAAAAAGGGGGTCGCGCACCGATCTCGACTTCGATCTCGTCGAGGCGCAGCTCCTGGCGGAAGAAGAGTCCGGCGGGCTGGCTGTCCGCGGCGCTGGAGCTCATGTTGAGGAAGTGGAGCAGCCGCTCCGTCTCCTCGCCGTCGTTGCGGTTCAGCAGCTCCTCGAAGATAGACGGGTCGCTGTGGCCCAGCGCGCGTTGCAGCCGCTCGCCCACCCATTGCACCCGCACGTCGTCCATCGTTCCCCCGGACGCCTCGCAGCCAGCTGGTTTGCTGGTTTGCTTGCTTGCCCGCCCGTCGGGCCAGCCAAACACCGCCCAACCGACGCCGCACGGTCGCCGGGGCAACGGCGGGCAGGGCGCGCGAGGAAACACGCCCCCTCCTCCGTGCAGGCTCCGCCCGCTTAAGAGGGCGAACTACAGTTCCCGTCATGCATGGCTGTCGAAGCTCTTTTCCCTCAAAAAAACGAAACAAGGCCCCTTCCGGCGCTTTTACGAAAAATCCCTGAGGGGAATAAAAATAAAAAGGCGCTCTGCACATGCTCTTGAAGCAGAGTGCAGGTCTCAACCTGAGATTTTGGAGCTGGCCTTTTTAAAAAAGAAAAGAAAATCTAAACTAGCCTATTTTGAAATATCATGACCCACCTAAAATTATTTGGGAGATATTTGCGAAAATGTAAAACGAGGCCATTCTTTCTGCCCGTTATTATTTTTAATTAAAAATCATTTCACGAAAAGTATGTCGATGGGTTTCCTGTCATGCTTTTCAATGGTTCCATAAATGCATCTTGTAGGAAAGGGTCCGTTTTTAATGTTTTAGCCTGGGAAAAATTCACAAATACGAATCCCCATCACTTGGTCTTGGCTTCCTGCGGACATAAAACAAACTCTTCTGCTCCTTAAACCTTGTGAAGCTTCAGGACTTCTCTGGCCCATCATCCTCATCCTCACCACCCTTGGATAGTCTCTGGGGGTCAATATTGACCACCTTGGGGAATCCTGGCCTAGCAGGACGCTGCATCGGTTGAGCCTCATTCTCTTCTCATATGACGGACTTGTATCCCATTTTATCAACCGAGGATCATGGGGTCAACAGTGCTTTACCCCAAACTCCAACGCCCATCATCCCCTGGTGCACATGCCATGGCTCCCTTCTGCAAATGTTACCCAGGTCTCTTTTCCCCCTAAGCAAACACTCCCTTCTTTGCAAACCACCGGAAAACCCATTCTCCAAATGCGCCAAACAGCTTTTATTGAAGATGATTTAGGTTCCATTGGCACTTATAAAAAGTATTTACAATAAAACGCCTCCCCTTTAACACATGAAAGGAACCCTCCGCCCGCCCCCCAGCAAACCTACCCTTTAAGAGGTATCTTCTTCATAGCGCAAGAACAAGTATATTTTTAACAAAAAAATTGGCTTCGGGCTCAGATTAAACAGGAATCTGATTTTTTGCAATGTCATGGAAAAGGAGTGTGCGGTAACACAACGAAGACAGCCTGGATTAATGCAGGCCGTTGTGGCAAAGGTTGTAGATCAGGAGTGACTAATCTCGGCAACTTTTTTAAGACTTGTGGACTTCGATTCCCAGAATTCCTCAGCAAGCAAGGATGGACTTCCAATTCCCAGAAGCAGGGCTGAATTAAACTGTCAAAGTTGGACACCCACACTGTAAGGCTGTCAAAACCCGCCAGACACTTAAAACATTTTTAATTATCCTGGGAAGGTTTTCTATAATCCCAGGATTTCCTCCACAGTAGAAGCTCTGGTAGATTTATCAGAGCTTTCAGAATAATTTCAGACAGTGATTCCGGGCTTCGGAAAAGAAACTCTCATATTACCTATGATGCATCATGTAAAAAAGAAGAGAGAGAGAGAGAGAAAGCACAGCCCAATGTTTCCATGTCCCTCTGTGAGTCTCAAATAGTTTTTCAATCTCCGTTCCATTCAGAATTGTAAAAAGAAAAGAGGGGAAGAGAGAGAGGGGAAAAAATGGAGCCCAGGATTTTTGTGAGTCTCAAACAGCTTTTCAATTTCTACTGAAAATGTGCAAAAAGTCACACCCTTTGTGCAGAGGGGGAAAACCTAAACCTATATTTGAAGCTCTTGTTTTGGATCAAGAGAAAAATCATAGTGGTTTCCTAGAAATACACAAATTTTATTCCTAGTGGCTGTCACCAAATTCCAGAAATATTAGTGATGAGGATCAGAGGAATTAGTTCATCAGAGGAATAATCTCCCCTTTAAAAGAAGAAGAAAATAAATTCAAAGGGGCTTTCTCTCCCCCCCCCAAAGGAATTATATGAAGAACTACCGTGGAAAGATTTTGTTAAGAGAGAAAATAAATAGTTCTTGAAAACAGCTACAGCGTGTTCAGAAGCAGCAATCAAATAGCTCTGGTCAGTTTCAAAAATTAAAACCTAAAGGTGCTTACGAAAGGAAGAGAAAACGCCAGCTTACAAAAGGTCCCGTATTGGCGAAGTCCAAGTAAGAGGCGTCAAGAGTCTTGATAAAAATTATTTGGCTGCATTTTAAGGCAAAAAATCAGCGAGGGTCTTTGCTGCAGGGAGCCGAACAAGGAGGACGTCAGCATACATGATTATTTTCAAACCACGCCCGACCGATTTACTGCCCAGAACAGCCAGAGTTATGCGATGTATCGATCAACATGTAAAGAAATGTCTTGAAAGGAAAAAGGGGTGAACTTGTAGCCGTCACCCGTGTAAAACTTGTTCTGGAATTCCACCCTGAAATAATAAAATAAAATAAAATGAACATGGCTAAATCTGACCCATCAGATATTTGCGCATCAAACGTTACTGTCAGGATTGTCATCGTGTAGTAAAATGCACTTTCATCTTAACAATTACATTTCAACTCAGCTTATCTCCCATTAAAAACATTTTCCTTACCAATTTGTTTAATCTTTTACTGCTTTTTATCTGCATTCACTTTCTATCCAGCTATAAAACTGACCCCATATATTATAATACTCAGATTCTTCCTTCCCTTTAATTACCAATGTTAATCTATTCATTTCTGCACATTCTAACTGACCAAGTTGGGACAGGCTGACAGATACTTTCAAACCGAATGTTTTCAGTGTCCTGAAAAGAAAGATTTCTATTTTTTCCCTCCATCTCTTAAGCATAATATCCAAAAATCCGTAGTTTTATTACTGATCCTTATTATCTTCTTAATTCCCCTTTATTGGTATTGTTGTTATTATTCTGTTGCTTTGCACGTACACTGAGAGCTTTTCTGTACCGGAGACAAACTCATTGTGCGTCCGGGCCGAATAAAGAATTCAATCCAATTCAATCTAAAGCTTTGGACCAGAAACTTGTCTAGGAGGGTTGAAAGAAGCCACCTACCAATGGAGCCGTACGGCGTGCAGGAAAGCGGAGAGGCCCTCCATGACCAGGAGAATGAACACGGTGAGGACCATGAATAAGGCTGAAAGAGGGACCAGGAGGAGGATCCCGTAGGCTGCATCCATGTGAAGGCCGAGCTTCATGACCATTGCCCAGAGCACTTCTGATAACTCTATGGAGACAGGCAGAGACACACCCATGTCACTCAAAAGCCCATCGTGGTTTACCGGATGTGCGAGACCCCCCCCAAAAAAGACTTTTAACCCCCTTGGCATGAATGACTGAAAAGACGGGACAACCGTTTGTCTGAAATGGGCTTCCTGCCTGGCTTGGGGTTGAACTAGATGACCTCCCAGGATCCCTTCCAACTTTTGTTATTCTGATGCAACAATTAACAACCAGTTGCAAAGAACTTTTCCCTGTCCTGGTATTCTTGACTTCCGCCTTTAAAACAAAATACGGGCGGTCCTCGATTTCCCATCACTCGTTTAACGGCTGGTTCAAAGTTACAACGGCAACCGGGGAAAAAATGTTACACTCAACGCCCCCTGTAGCATCTTCACGGTCCCGTGATTGACGTTTGAGCTCCTGCAGGCTGTATTTACGACGGCTGTGTTCCCAGACATTAAGAAAGGGGCCTCTCTCCGTCTGTCCCATTTTAAAGGCCCGGATGGCGCTCACGGCAAAAATCTGTTAGTCATTTATTGACTGTTAATGACGGAGGGTTCCAATCCCAGGAGGTACTTACGGGCGTGGGCTAAACTGAGCGCCCAGAGCCTCAGGTAGGAAGCGGTGTTGGAGATGCATCCCAGACAGTATTCAATGGACTGGATGGCCTGTTCCATCAAGGAAGCTGCAAAGCTAAACTAAAAGACACGGTAGGTTACGTGGGGCTGATCAAAACCCCAAAAGCTTCCAATATTGAGCCTGTTGGCTTCGGGGAGATTAATCGCTTGGTCAGCAAGCAACTGCAGAAGCTGAATAGATCACCTTTTTCTTTCATTCCCTCATTAATCCACAGCTAGTCCTCGGATTACAAGAGTTTGCTTAGTGACCTAATGGCACTGAAAAATGTGACTTAGGACTGTTTTTCAGAGTGAGTGACCTTCGCAGCACCTCCGTTGGTCACATGATCAAAATCCAGCTGCTTCATATTTATGACGGTCGCAGTGTCCCGGCGGGTCACGCAACCATCTGACAAGCAAAAGCCTAAGGGGAAGCCTTCACAACCTTAACAAAAGCGGCAAGAAAGGCCGTAAAATGGGGCAAAGCTCGCTTAACAGCTGTCTCACTTAGCCACAGAAATATTGGGCTCAATTGCAGTTGCAAATTGAGGACTACCTGTATTTAATTGCATTTGTATCGGGCTACATAGCAGCCCTGTGCTGGCGTACGCTATAAATCAAAGCGAAATGACCCCTTTCCAATTAAAAGATTAATTTTAAAAAACGGAACACGATACTGAAAAGACTCGCAACGCCCACCTCTTCCTTGTCTTCGGTCTTATGCCTGTGGTTCAAAGAGCTGGTTCCTTCTTCCATTTCACCAGGTGTCAAGAGAGAAATCTCTTCTTCACTCTCTTTCCGTACCAAGCGATAACCTTTCTGGAGGTAGAAGAAGAAGAAGAGAAAAAAAAGGTGAGGTTTTAGGGCTATCTCTGAAGTGGATTCATGGATGCGTTTCCTCAAACATCATTCAGGAAACGATTATTAAACATCTCCCAACTCTGCCAACAAGGCTAAGCAGCTCCACATTTTAAGGGCCACGTCAAAATAAAAAAGGTGCAAGGCACAACGAAACACACAAGGTGCTTCAGGGAATTGTAGCCAGGTCTTAAGCCTATGCAAAACCTCTTTCCCTTCAAATATAACCACCTTTTTTTTTTTCCTTGTGAGAAATAAGCATTATTCCTGTAAAAGACAGAGCAATGGGAACGCCACAGTTAGCCCCCGAATAACCTAAGACACTTTACTGAAATATTAGGTAAGACAGCTGTACGTCAAGGTAAGAAGTTGTGTAAGGAAAATTTAGGAGGAAATAACGATGTAATTAACATTTCAGCTAGGACAGGCTGACATTGGACAGGAAAGAGCAATCGTTATGGGGAAAGTATCGGGATTTCTAGTCCGGGAAACCACCCGTTATGATGCCAAAATGTATGAAACATGGACTATCCAATGGGTAGGAGGGGTGAGAAAGTTGTAACTGAGGTCAGGTTAAGACCTTTTGCAAAAGATAATTAAAGAGCTCTATGTATTGTTCAATGGCCTCCTCTTGTTTTATTGGGATTTGCATCTCACACCCCTCTATCAATTCGATTGGAGGCTCTCTAGGCTGATTGAGGATTGCAGGATGCAAAAAAAAAAAACCGTCAAGGGAAAAAAATAAGACAATTTACCTTCCCGATACTTACTCTGTAGGAGCCAAAGCTTTGGCTGCCGTTGTTCAACCAGTACAAATAAAGCGGTTTCCCAAAAAACAGAACGAGGACAGACAGCACAGCCACGACCAACAGGCATTTCTGAACGATCATCTGTTTCGAAAGAGAGGAAGCAGAATTACACGGCTGGTGTTTGAGGGGGTTACAATTTCGGTGAGCAACTGAACACGAGAAAAAGCCCTGTGAAAGTTCTCTGCTGAATAAAAAGGCTACATTATTGGGCTAAATACCAACCTGGCTAGTTTTTTGTTTTTTTTATTAATCTGCGCTTCATATTTTAGCACTTTTGACGAGGCTGCAATGTTTTCAGTGGTTCGCAAAAGCATTGGATCATTTCTGCTTGTCTCAAAAAAATAATAATAACTCATTTGTGTCCTGAATCAACCAATCAAGCCCTCCTATATAATCAATTTTCTGCAGAACTATGTTAGGTTTCTAAGAAGCGAAGGCCAGCCACAGGGAGCCTGAAAATCAGCATTTTTAAGCATTATGCTTAACCTTGTAGCAAGTCCCTAAGTTTAGGTGACTTCTAATACACCACTTCAATTATTTCTTAAGGGTGTATAACATTCAGACTCAAGTCTCCAACAATTTAAGAATTGCTGGGGCTCTTCGTGCAACCATTTCAATTCGACTTCAATTGAAGGCCCAGAAGATAAAAGTATTTAAAAATAGAGAGAATTCAGATTTCATTTTTGTGGACTTTTAAATCTAAGGATGACCCACCTGTCCTGAGAAAAGGATCTGGTTCTTGTTATCATGGAAGAGAAACATGTTAATAAACTGGAGCAGGATACTGGGAGCAGAACTGGAATTTTCTGCGCCGTAAGCCAGCCACTTAAAGACGATCATGAACACCAGGTATCCAAAAATGGACAGAATGAACAGAAGTTGAGGAATGAACACTAAGTAAATATTGTACATCTTCCTGAAATGCCTGAAAGAAGAAGAAAAGAAGGAAGAGTGACTTTATTTTAATAAAAAAAACAACCTCCCTTTGTATGACTCTTTAATTCAGGGTAGAATCAGGGCGACTGGATGGAGCTGAGCATTTACTGGCCGGATGCCCTTCCTGATGCCTACAGGGAGTTCACAGCAAATAATTTTTCCTTTGTGCCCTAGGAGAAAAACATCTGCCGCTACCTAGGATTGAACTCTCAATCTTCCCAGCGGGAGGCGTGTGTCTTCACCACGAGGCCCCCACGCAGCTCTATTTTTTTTTAAATAATTTCATTTCAATAATCAATTGCCTGCATATTTTAACAGCGCTGAGGTTATCAATTCTCAGAAGTGTTATTCTAGGACTGCCAGGGGTCCCAGTGTGATCAGTGGCTGGGCTAACTGCAGGTGATGGAAAAAGTAATGCAAACAGGTATAAATGGCACCAAAAGCCCAAAAAGGTGAAGCGCTTCATCCGGAAAAAGAGAAAAAGACAATTTACACGATGAAATTGTTATTTAGGATGAAATTTATCTGGCGCCCCTCTCGTGTCGAAGGCACAGGAAAGCCCCCGCCATTACTGCCCCTCCTGGCCATACTCACACGTAGTTAAAGCCCCCCAGGGCGATGCCAAAGACCATGTGCACCATGCCAATTATGATCGACATTTTCATTTTGAAGGAATTGAGGAAAGTCAGGCGATTGCTTGCAAGGCTCCACATCTGGAATGAAAGAGGAACAGAAAAGATTCAGCCCAGATTTTAAAAGGGAATCCTTGACTCACGACACTTAGCTTGACATGACAAGTGGTTTACGACCGTTTTTCACGCTTAGGACCGTTGCAGCATCCCCCATGGTTTTCATTCGGATGCTGACTCACATTTATGACGCTTGCCGTGACCTGTCAAGGACTCCTTGTATGGGGAAAGCTGTCCTGCGTGCAACAGACCCAGAGACAGTTCAGTGCAGGTATCAACAGGCGGAAGGAGGGCTGTAAATTCTCCGGAGCTTCATGAAAGCCTCTTAAATACCGTCAAAGAGTCTTTGACAGACAGCAGCGGATTAAGGGAAGGCCACTCACCGGGTCTATGCCGAAAGGGTAAGGGCCGGTGAAGACGCCGGTCGCATTTGGATTCAGAGCCACAAACGGATTCGTCAGGTCTGCCTTGCTAGAACAATGTCAAAAATGAAAGAAAACACGCACCACAGAATTGGAGGTTGAGAAGAGACATTCTGAGCGCCGTTTACGCAAACAGAGCCGGGCTGGGCAACTCGGGCAGGTTTACCAACTCCCAGAATTCCCCAGTCAGCCATGCTGCCCCATGGAATCCTGGGAGTTGTAGTCCAAAGTCCACAAGTCGTAAAGTTGTCATGGTTGCCCCATTAACAATTCAGAGCCACTAAAGCGAACTGACCCCCTTGGAGCTGACAAAGAAGAGCAGACTTGGCCCTTCAAACCTCTCTGGACCGCCCAGAAGGGAAACCCAACACAGGTTCACAGCCACAACTTACCTCCAATCCATCCCAGGCATTTGTGAAACGTGCCAGGCTGAGCTGAAGATGACCAAAGATTTGGAAAAACAGTCATTGTAGATCAGGCCGGTGTAGATGGAGAACAATCCCATCAGCATGATGATGTACCTTCCTTGAAAAATCATCTTCATGATCTGTGGACAGGAGGAGGGAGGCTTCACTGGAGGAACCTCAAAGGACGGAGATCTTCCTTTCAAAGGAATCTAGAACGCTCAGGGCTGAACTGGTGCTCTCTTGACGTCTCATGACCTAACTAGGTAACGTCATCAGTGCTAGAAGGGAGTGGGGCTTGCTCTCTTGCTTATGTACAAATGGCCTGCCCTGTTAAGTTTTGGTTGGGTTATATTCTTCTTAATAGTTCTTGATTAGACTGTTTACTGTTTGTCTCAGTTGGTAGCTCCTTGACTGGGACATTGTTTACAATAAACTTCATTTATTTGTCATGTAACATCTGCAAGAAAACCACCAAACTCAAAAAAGCATCAAAGTTCTTCCTTACAGACACAACGGTGAAAAATCAGGATTTAAAAAAAACCAATTTTGTTGTATCCATGATGTGCAATAACAATAAAAGGCTATTGAACTATTTTTCCCCCCCCAAGCCGCAAATGAACCCAAAGGGCACCAACCACAGGTGTTGCCTACCTCGTCTTGCGATCTCATAAGCTTGGGGTGTTTTTCAAACAAAATCATGACGAGCGCGAAGAGGAACATCAGGAAGCCGTGTCCGCAGTCCCCAAACATCACGGCGAACAAGAAGGGGAAGGTGATGATGGTGAAGAGAGCTGTGAAATTCACAGGTGTTTACTGACTGCAGTTACATCCTGCCCATCTCACTGTCAAGGGAGTCTTCCCCGGCGTGCATGGCTGGCTGGGGAATTCTGGGAGTCGAAGCCCACCAAAAGTTGCCAAGGTTGGACACACACCTGTGCTTTACAGGGACAGCGCGACTCTTTCGCTAACACAAAACCCACTTCAGTTCACGAGGCCGCAGGAAAGGGAAGGCAGGCCAGAGGGAACAGGTGGGAAGAGCCCGGGGTTAGAATTTACACACCCAACCGGTTGGTTAGTTTCCGAAGAGACTCACCAGGATTCACTTCCCTGTAGTTGCCAATCCCGTACACATCAACGATGTCCTGGAATCCCGAGGTGAATTTGTTGGTCCGGATCAACGTCGGAGGGGTTTCCGTTGTCGGAATGGTGTTCATGAAGGAAGGGACAGAAGCGCCGCTCTCTCTCTGGTGGCAGAAGGGAGCAAAACCGTATGATTATGCGGGCGGTACCCAATTTAACGCTCTTCGTAGGATGGGTGAACCTGCCCCCAAAAGAGCTGAAGCAGGGATGGTGGCAGCCCTGAAGCTGTCCTGACTGAAGGAGCTGAGGGTCAGGGGGTGGGGGGGATTCGAGATAGAGGGATTTTTTGTAGCCAAAACAAAATACTTTCTCTTGGGAAGCAAGGTCATTCTCACACCTGGTGGGAAGAAGGCGGAGCAATGCCCACCCGGTTGTCGGACTATACGGTGATTGGACCATGGAGAGGAAGGTTCTGAATTGTCTTATTGCCGGTTCGCTCAGGGTCGCGCCTCAAAGCACGCGAGCGCGCACATGGCAGTCAAAAAATATCCAAGATGGCGCTGCCCACGGAACCACCGACAGAAGCGGTTCTGTGATGTCACCGCGGAGTTACTACCTGCTCTATAGAGCCGGATACAACCAGTAGGAACCCACCTCTGGGACCATGTGACTGATTGTTTTGAAAATGTAGAAAATCTTTTACTTTCAATGAGGTGAAAACCGTGGGAGTTTTCAGAGTCGGTTTTCACCAGATTCCTGCCAAAATGGTATTTCCAAATAACAGCAACGGTTGAGGACTTCAGCCGCCGCGGAGTCTTGCTTGCCATGGATCTAGTACTTGGCCAGCCTGAGGTGTGAAGCAGGGAAGGCTGGACTTACGGATCCTTCGTCCAGCGCCCGGCGCATGTTGGGGAGGTCCGCCAGGGGGCACCAGACCTCCGCAATGAGGCATTTGTTGGTGACGTCAAAGCTGCAGAGATTCAGCACGTGGTAAATGGCCTTCATCTTCTTCACCTGAACATCCCAGCTGTAGATCGATTCCGAAGCTTTGCACAGGACTTGCCGTAAATAGTCTTCCGTTTTGTGCAACACCTTTGGGGGTTTTCGTTAAAAAAACAAAACAAAAACACCACATATTCAGTAGAAAGGTTAACGGTTATCCAAAAGGGAGGATTTGCAGGGCGAAACAACTTTTAAAACCGTTTTTATTGCATTGGCTCTATTCTGGGGGGATTTGCTTATTAGCTTCGCGGTGCCCAGCTGATAGCGGATCAAACAATGCCGGGGAAAAAATATTTTCCTGCTGCAAGAAACAAAAAAATGTTTCTTAATATTACACAGGCAAAAATAAGGGTCCTGAATTCAGTCCTGAATTATTTCCAGGACATTATATAAAAAAAAAATCCTAAAAAGAGAACAAATCCACTTGGAGAAGAAGGCAAATATGATCTCATGGGCCGTGGGGACGAAAGCCAAGAGAACGAATACACCGCCCAGCCGTGTTAAATCCCTAATGAAAGCACCACCGGCCTCTTTCTGCTTAAAAAACACCAACGCTGGAGTGTGAGCGCAGCTTTCAACTCACGATATGAAGATCCTGGATGCGAACTTTGAGCCCTTCCATCACCGCTCGCCGTTCCTGTGGAGTGCTGGGATAGGGGTAGATGTGGCAGTGGTAGCTGTGGCACAAAGAGAGTCATTGAAAGAGCAAACCAAGCTGTTTCATGCAAACAGGGGACCTCGCGACTTTTAGGCTGCAGCTACCAGTTTTTACTATGCGCGTAGTCCTTGACTAGCAACTGTTCATTTAGTGACTGTTCAAAGGTACCCCGGCACTGAGAAAAGGGACTCATAACCATTTTTTTACATGACCATTGCAGATCAAAAATTCAGATGCTTGGCAAACTGGTTCATATTTACGACGGTCGCGTGATTCCCTTTTGCGACCTTCAGCGGGGGAAGCTGGATCCATTTAACAACCATTTTACTAACAACTGCAGGGATTCGCTTAACAACGGTGGCAAGAAGGGACGGAAAAAGAGGCACATTTTGTTTAACATCTGTCTCACTTAGCAACAGAAATGTTGGTCTGGATTGTGGCCGAAAGTCAAGGACTACCTTTATTGCCCAAAATGTTTGGGTGAATTGTGTTTAGGCTTCGTTTTCACATGTCCGCCGATTCCTCTAACGCAGAGAAAAGTTTGGTGGTCCGCAGAAAAATTATTTGTATTTTTTATACTGCACTAAATACTATTTATCTTTTTAAAAAATTCATATTAGTGCTCCGCGGGATTTAAAATCATCAATTTAGCGGTTCCTGCAGTCCGAAAGGTTGGTGACCCCTGCTCTGAGGAGTTTTTTAAATGCATTTTGAACAACTTCCTTCCCGCCCGTCTTTACTTTTCAAAGCATTGCCTTAAAAATACATGAAATGAAGGGGGGGGAAAGCATGATGGGGAAACTTGGGTTAGTCCTTACCAGTCACATATTTTCTTCACCTTCTGGCCGATTTGTTCCCCCCAGTAGGATATTAAGAACACAAACCACTTGGTCAGTTCTCCCTGCAAAAGAAACCGGAATGGCTGACAGTCAGCTTTGATGGACAGGGCTGTGGGATGCCCTTTTCTCAACCCTGCCGTCTTACTCACTGTATCGGGATCCTCCAAGCATTCTTCCACTTCCGAGTAAGAAACGATTGTGTTTCCTCTGCACACCCGCCACAGCATTTTTTCAAACGCTTCGACTTTTGCTCGGTGAACTAAGCCAGATATAAATCTACATTAAAAGGGGAATTAAGTGCCATTAAAATAATACAGGGGACCGTGAGAAACGCGATTCACGTTACCTACAGAGTCACAGTTATGCTTCATTGCTACGCCACCGGATGCTTCAAAACAACCCAAATTTATATGCAATTGATTCATTCATTGTCCCCAGTGTTTGCTAAGACTGCCTCTACAAAAGGAGGCTAAAGTTGCTTTCCGTGGCTATTCACCACCTTGTTTGGTTCCTTACCCGAGTTTGGCCTCCAGCCTGTGCATGCAGTTATACTCCACCAAGGGATCATGATCAAAGGATGGGAACTCTTCGTAAGTGCTCTGGATGCAGGACTCCAGCTAAAATAAAGACCGTGAAAATTGTACATCAAAGGAAGAAAGAAAAAGTGAAACAAGGTATTTGTTCTTGTTTGACTGTCTGCTGTCCAGAGTCACTTGTTTTAAGGTACCTTAACATATATATTTTTAAAGTCAGTAAAATAAGCACCTCGGTAGATCTTTGGATGAAGGACTGGGTGACCTTCAGCAGGTGGGTGTATTCTGTCAGCTCCAAAAGGTTTTTTCTCAACTTCTCCTTGTTTTTGGTCACTTCCCTCAATTCCACCTCCAGCTTCTGAAGTTGCTCCTACGACAGAGGGGAAAAAAAACCCCAGCACATTGTCATTGTGGTGGATTTCTCACAGAAGCGTCCGTCCTTCCAAGCAGAAACCGGGACAATTGCTGCAGTTTAACAACAGACGGTGGAAACGTGGAGGATCTTAAGAGCTGGCCTAAAGCAGCGTTTCTCAACCTTGACACGTTTTTAAGAGGCCTGGATTTTAACTCCCAGAATTCCCCAACCAGCTGCCAAGGGTCAAGCCTGAATTCGATTGGGGTGTGTGGGATCGTTTGTATCCTTCAGCCTTCTGACATGCATTCAGCTTTGCGGTTTGGAGCTGAAGGGGGGGATGGAGGCTTCAGTCAAAACAGGATTCCTAACCAGTGAGTCAGCCACATTCCAACCCCTGGCTGGCCGGAGGAGGAGGAGATATGTTGCTGAGCAACCAGCTCCCATCTTGGTTGGACAATGTGACAGTTGTTTTGGAAATGTGAGAAACCGAAACTGATATTGGAGTGAAAAGCCCAGGAACGTTAGTACTGACTTTTCAACAGTAACACCAAGATGTTGTATCTAAATACATTTGTTCTCTCAGGAAAAGCAATGCCTCGGAGTTCGATTTGTGATGGGCGCATTACTTGGAGCCTGACACCAAGGTTGAGAAACACCGGCCTAAAGAATTCAAGGAACAGATTTTCTGTCATCCCGAGATCCTCATTTTTACAAGTTACCTGGATTTCCAACATCTGTTTAAGTGGAGGAGCAGAAGGGGTGATATTTCCTTCCGGAAGAGGGATGTCTGCTTTCTTTATTTCCTGTACTAGGTAGCCTGGAAAAACGGAAAATAATTTCACTGA
>JANHFT010005231.1:7812-20449 GCA_032467955.1 Pseudoxenodon macrops | reverse complement strand
TTGAGGGTATCTTGGCGACGTTTCGATGAGGTCTCACTCATCATCTTCAGGCTGGTTCCTTCGGCTCTGTGCTGCGAGCAAGTATATAGTATGTGTATATACATATATGCGCACACACGTTGCATATAATATACACAGCGTGTGCATATGTGGGTATGTGTGTGTCTAAATTTCTGCATATGTACATATGCTGTATATATAATATACATTGATTTACATAGTGTGTGCATGTATGTGTGTGTGTATAGGTGTATGTTGGCAATTTAAGGTCAAAGGCGGCTGGGGAGCCCAGCAGTGGATCCAGAGGATGGGGGTTTGCACGCATGGTGGACCCTCCGCAGCCCTGGGAAACTTATACTTCGGCCCAGACTTGCAGGGGGTACCTTCTTCTCCCAGACCTGGTTTTCCTGCCTTTTTTGTTCCCAGATGTGCTGGGTGGAAAGATGCCTGGAGCCATCCGCTCTTGATGGGTGGGAAGGCTGGAAAGTATGGAACCCCCCCCCTTTTTTTTTGCTAAACAAGGGGAGGGGGCCACAGTTTGTTCCTCCTGGCTGGTTCAGGAGAAACAACTATTGTTTCCTGGTCTCTCTCCATTGGTTACCCTTCTCTAGCCCTGGATCTGGTTGCTGCTGCTAACAGGATTTATTTAGGTTGATCTAAGGGGCAGATGTGGGGTCTGAGTGTTCACTTAGATCCAGCCCTCTCCGGAAGTTTATGTTCTACAACACGTGGCAGGGAAGGCCACCTAGGGCTATTTATGAGGTTTATTTTCTCTTTTACTATGCTCTCTTGCACATCAGAGTCTCCAAGTCTCTGTGACATTATCATTGATTAGATTTTACATCCTGGCAAGGACAGTTGAGAAGATCTCAGGGAAGCAAACTGCCTGGCTGCCTGGTTGATTCTATGCTCATTAAACTCTTTTCTCCAGGCAAAGGCTGTGTTTGTTGTGTTGACTGGTGCACAATTTTCTGTCAATCCATTTTGGAAAATGATATCTCAGTCTCACAAAGCAAACGCTAATTGTTTGGAAACTGATTCAGCTTCAAACCTTGAAGAATATCACTGCGATCTTCAGGACAATGCCAGAACCTTTTGTTTTGATAACATGCATGGTTAAAGAGCATTCATTCATAATTCTCGAAGGTCTTGAGGGTTTTTTTGGAAGCTCTGAGGAAATTTTACCCTGGACTCTAGGTTAGCAACACGGGGCATTTTGAACTTTGAGTTGCTACGTGTCTTTGTGTTTGGTTTTTCTTTCATACAACCCTTTGAAAGGGAGTGTTAAAATCTGCATGCTGCCTCAAGCTTGAAAATGAATCCCCTGACAAGTTGGTGGAATCTGGGATTGTCACTACAGGGAGATAATCGAAGCAGCTTAAGCTATAAATTGGATTGTGTATGTTGCTTTCTAGTAGTGCAGTTTATGGTTCCTGTTTTCTTTTTAATTTAATTCCTGGAAGCTCATGGCCAAAGACAGAGGCTTCCTGTCTTCTTGGGTGACTTGGGCTAAACTTAATGTGAGCAGTTACAATTATTAAAAAACACACCACCCTTTACTCCAGTAGAGTATTTAGCTGCAATGTGATGTAGCACCTTCTAGTAGCAATCAAGGAAAATTTGCCTAGAAAAAAAGCTAAAGTTGAAGTCCCTCTGTGAGGCAGATGGGCAGGTCCTAAATATGCTAAACAAATAAAAATGAAGTCTTTTTGTTTTGGTGGGGTGGAGTTGCATGAATGTTAAAGGCAAACCAGGTCTGTGATATTCTTAGGTTAAGGGGTTGCCTTGTTATCTGGCTCCAGCACTGTCAGGTTCTAATCCTGTCTGCTGTTACGCTCTAAAGATTAATGGGATATTTCATCATATTTGTATTTTGGATTCGTGGTTTATTTACAAAGAAGATTGCTCTTCACTGAAACTGGAAGCATCTTTGGCATTTAGTGAAACTATTGGTCTTTAGCGAACGACTTGGAGAAGGGATTTAGCAAAATAGCAGAACCGGAAGGAACCTTGGAGGTCTAGTCCAAGCCCTGTTCCAGCAGAAAACTCTATAACGTTTCAGACAAATGGTTGTCCTAATCTGATTTTCATTCAGCCTTCCTTATGCAATGATAACTTTCTGTCATACGTTTTAGGTGCTTCTGAACTAAGTTGGGGGAGCTTTTAAGGGATGGCAACCCAGAGGCAATACGATGCCACTTTAGAAGCAGAAAGATAAAAGGAATAATGGTTTAGTAGAAGGATCTGTCCCAATGGGAAAAGCTTATCTCTCATTTGCTCTTGTTTCAGAAATGGTGGAGCCAGGACAAGATCTTTTGCTTACAGCTTTAAGTGAAAGTGGCATTAGCCCAAATGACTTGTTTGATATCGATTCTCCAGATATGGGCCTCGCAACTCCATCTCCGGCAATTCAGCAGGTTGGGAAGCATTTCTACAATTTTGTAATTTGTCACAGTCTAGTAGCTTTTCAGTTACTTTTTTTTCCCTGGGGGGGTTGGGAAATCCGTTGCTGATACAGTCCATTACTAGGCAGAGAAAAGCTGGATATTATTTATTTTATCTACCTTAACATAGCAAAATAACATCATTCTAAACTTAGTTACTTTATTACCTGTAAATGGAAAGGCTTCGTTCTCTGATTTCCTGGGACTTGTAAAATTACTACTGACCTTCTGTGTGCTTGACATCTATGGGAATAAGGAATTAAGGCTAGATTTATAATGTTCAGCTCTGGGAAATAAACTTTTTCAGACTATATTCTGCTGGCCCATTTAAAACATTGCATTGACTTTATGTCACATTAATCTCCTTACCAGGTTTCTCTAAGAAAGTAACATGTTGCATTGCTGCTCCTTTTGTCACTTGCCTCGGATTTTCTCTGAGAAAGTTTTTCATTGGCCAAGGTAGATTGACTTCTATGTAAGGAGTATCAGAAACATGACTGAGTTCAGACAATACAAGAAGCCACACCAAAAATGCTTGGCCAGCCCCTCCTTTGAGCTGTGAATTGGGGATTATGGCCACCAGGCACCCCACTTACTGGCTGTGCTTATAGAACTTGCTTAACCAGAGACAAAGGTCTTCTAGCAGCTGTATTCACACAGGGCTTAATATCAACCTGGGTTGTGTTTATTTTGTTGCTCAGAGAGTTGTGCCTAACATCCATTGTGTTTGCTTACTTTATGTTGCAGTTTGTTGTTTGCATATACAAACTGGTTTAACGCATTAAGCTAGTTGAAGGATTCTCTAGCAGTGCAAATATCTACTATCTGGTCTGTCTGCAAGGGTATTTAACAGTGATACGCTGCAATTCAGAATGATCTGCATCGTTCACGGAAATCATTCAGATTTTGTACATCAATATAAGCTGTAAAATATGTAGGATTGTGCTTGTATTGCAATATACACGGACAGCATTTTCTGCTAAATACACCTGAGGTAAAGAAAGTGTTGTGTTAAATAAACCCTGATAGCACCAATCTAACATCACTGTTAATTCTCTTGTAGTCAGAATCTCTTAGTGCATTAGAGCTGGGGTTGGATTCAGAAGCATTAGTAGCTGTTAAAGCAGAGCCACAGGCTGTCTCTTCTCCTACAGTACTGAACATCAGAGTAATCCTGTTTTCTGTACCGGGCTGCCTGCCGCTTACAATCACTTACAGTCGAAGCGGCTGCCTGTTGCTTACAATCACTTCCCCTAAGTGAGGAAGAAAAATGCCAGGCAGTTGTCCATGGTTCTCCTGCAACCACAAGAACAAGTCTCTCCCGTTCCTTTAGCAACCACCTTCCACCACAACCTTCGTCCTGAATCAAATCAACCAGCTGCCTACGCTGGGGACGACCCTCGTCATGACGAAAACGACCCCCGTGACCAGTACCAGACAGACCATCACCGTAGCAAAAATCATACAAACCAGCACCACCACACGGCCCTCGGTGACGGTGCCCGTGGCACGCAACACCCTGACCACCCCCGTGCCCAAGGACCAGATCCAGCTGAAAGATCTGCTCAAGAACAACAGTCTTAACGAACTGATGAAGCTGAAGCCTCCGCCCAACATCGCCCCTCCTGTGGCGACCGCGGCGAGTAAGTAGCGGAGTCGTCTGAATGGATTTTGGCGGGCGGGCTTGGGGATAGGGAACGGTGTCCCTTCAGCTTACGTAGACTGTTCTGGCCCAACTCTCCAAAACACGACAAACCCTCTGTAGTTGAAGCAATGGTTTCTTTATTAGGAGCGCCAGCAGCAAAAAGTTTCTCTCTCACCGCAGGCTAACAAGTCTGTCTGGCAGAGAGAGGAATAGTTGTCTGCCCCATCTATTCATCTCCACCCCCTGCCTTTTAACCCAGGAGCTAGGGTGGGGCTTCACTAGCAGTAGTGCTCCTTCCGTCTCAAGGGCCGGCCCATAGATTTCCACTGCTGCTCTCCTCTCCTCTGCTCATCCGTGCATCAGGCACTGTTCCTCCTCTTCCTCATCAGCCACCTCCAGACCTGGGGGCTGACAGACTGCCTAGGCTCCGCCCCTCCCTCTCTCTCACTGAACTGCAGTGATTCACTTAACAGCTGTGGCAAGAAAGGTCGTAGAATGGGGCAAAATTTACTTAACAAATACCTTGCTTAGCAACAGGGTTCAATTATGGTCGTAAGTGGAGGTTTACCTGCACTAGGAATTATTCAGTCTAGGGGTGTCCAACCTTGGCTATTCAATCACCCTACTCATAATTTTTCATTTAGATAAAGAAGAAGAAAGCTAAAATAGCTGGATGTTAAAAACGTATTGAGGTCCCAAATGTTGCCTTTTTTTACAGAAATAATTATTGTGTCCCCAAGCGTGGTAAACACCACTATGATCGGTAAGATCACTTCCATTGTTGAAACGGGTTATATAGGTTCCTTTCTCTTAACCCCACGTGGGAAATTCGGCGTAATCTTCATCCAACCTTGGTGCTCTTACGCTTTGCATCCTCCTGGTAGCCGTAAATTTAAGACTTGGCTTGAAGCTCATCTGCACTGTGGTGTTTTGGTGAAGAGAAAGTTTGCCTCTCATTTACAAGTGGCTTCGAGAATACTTTTATTCCACCACAGGCATTTTTCTGAAGGTTTAATCCTTTGGGACGTTTTCCTTTCAGCCGATATGAGTAACGGTGCTGTTAAAAAGGAGACTTCAACTAAAGAGGTCACGAGGATCTGGGTAAATGATCTAAAAATGAGAAGCTTCTCTCCTACCATGGTAAGTACGACCCTAAATTTATATATTTATATGGCTTTATTTGATTTTATTCATCTCATGTACTTATCTAATGTTCCTGTTACATTGGAACCCTGTTCTTTAAACTCTGAAATCCTAGATTTTGATGTGTCGGGTAGACTGATTTCTTTTTAATGCTTGGTTTTGTGTATTTGATCATGATATTGCAAGCTGTTTTGGAGACAAAACCTTTAGAAGTTTTCTACACGTGCTGTTTACCGGTGAGCTCCCTGTTCAGCCTTTTTTAAATAGAATATATCGACACATTTCAGGCACGCATTTCTTTGCTTCAAAGCAACATAGTGCAGGTCTAAGTGGATTATGCAAGACCCCCTGGGGGTATTTCACAATCTCTTCTGGTGGAAAACAACTGGGCTCAGAAGGGGAGCACCTTAAAAGTAACATTCTGAAATTAAGTGAGAAGAAGGCTGTGAGGCTAGACATCTGTCTGTGTCTGCTCACACTTGAACTTTGCTGCTTTGTGTGAGGGCAGCGTGCAACACCCTCTGATCTTTCCTGCAGAAAGTGCCCGTCACAAAAGAGGAAGAAGAACCGGAGGAAGAGGACGAAGAAGAAATGGGCCACGCAGAGACTTATGCCGAATATATGCCCATAAAATGTAAGCCTTACTACGGCTTTTTATCAACGTTAAATACCCGAATATCCAAGGTGGAGAAACGCCGCCTTACACACCCTGCTTTTTCTCCCACAGTAAAACTCGGCCTGCGCCATCCTGACCCGGTAGTAGAAACCAGTTCCCTCTCCAGCGTGACCCCTCCGGAAGTATGGTACAAATCTTCCATTCCCGAAGAAAGCATCGACAGCGGTTGGCTGTCAGCCTTGCAGCTTGAAGCAATTACTTACGCAGCACAGGTACTGCCTTCGCCGGAGGCTAGCTACAAATTCGTGCCCGTCCCGAAGCCCACCAGAACTGAGACTGAAGACAAGTTCTTTGCCACAGATATTGTAACGGGTTTCCGTTGGTGGCTCAGGGATCAGAGTGCAGTGCTGCAGGCTACTTCTGCTGACTGCCGGCTGCCTCCAGTTTGGCAGTTCGATTCTCACCAGGCTCAAGGTTGACTCAGCCTTCCGTCCTTCCAGGAACGGTAAAAAGAGGACCCAGGCAGTTGGGGGGGGCAAGAGGCTGACTCTGTAAACCGCTTAGAGAAGGCTGCATAAAGCACTGTGAAGCGGTATATAAGTCTTCAGTGCTATTGCTATTTCTGTAAAAGCAGACTTTCTCCAACTAACATATACCACGCTTAATCAGAAAAAGAGGCTAGATCAGTGGATCAGGGGGGCCAAAATGTTGTCACGTGGTTCTGCAAAGACCTGATTTAAATCTTGAGTTAAGTCTTGGGTCTCCGTGGCCACAAAAGTTTTATTTAAAGGGGATGATCCATGGTGGTGAAAAGACTGGGAACCACTGGCCGAGATAATTAATCCCTAGAACATTCTTACGAAGCAACGTGTTTCAAAATGTAACCTGTACCTTATATATTCCTTCCTGAATTGCTCCTAGCTTACCAAATTGACTACATATTTCCCTCGTACGTGCACCATAGCACTAAGTGCTCTTTTACAGGTCTCATCCATGTACTCCAGGCCACGCACTGAATAGATAACATTCTCTAACTTCCCCACAGCAACATGAGACATTCCTACCGAACGGAGACCGAGCTGGCTTCTTAATAGGCGACGGTGCCGGTGTAGGGAAAGGAAGAACCATCGCTGGCATCATTTATGAAAACTATCTCTTGGGTAGAAAAAGGGCAGTGTGGTAAGTCTCGCACTCGGGCCTCGGGGGTCAGTAGGGTATGGTTCTCCTTGTTCACTGCCTTGATGTTCATGGTGGGTCTGTGGCGTTTTCTCTCTTCCAGGTTTAGTGTTTCAAACGATCTGAAATACGATGCAGAAAGGGACTTGAGAGATATTGGCGCCAAAAGCATTTTGGTCCATTCATTAAACAAGGTGTGGAAATATTTTAACTATTGTACAGTTGAAGCAAAAAAAAACACCCATTAGGTACGCTTGTGTGAGATGCATGCCCGGTGAATGCTTTTGTTTTAGAATTTAAAACCTACCATAGATAGTTTTTTTCCCCCCTTTCTGGGTCGCTTGCACGGTGTTGGGGAGTAGTGTTAACAATCGCTCGCTCACAAATTGTTTTTCGGGTTAATCGCTGCGGCAGGCATGTTGCATGTTTTGAAGGTCATGATGGGGAGGGTTTCAAATCCTCAGTTATTGAAACATGGGGGGGATTAAATTATGCGGAATGGTATTGTGTTTCTGCTTTCTCCCGTAAAAATGTGAAAAATTAAATTAGATTTGCCTTTATTGGGAAGCATTACAGGAGGAAATGCTAGAATTTGTGTATTTATAGCATCTCATTGGACAAATTAGCTACCAAGATGAAAAGTTCCTGGGAAACCTATTTAATATGTGATCCATAAGACAGTCTTTCTCAGTTTAATGAAACTTGTATACAGTGGCAGAGTAAAAGGGTGTTCTCAACAAAAATACCAAAGCAGAAACCTCCGTGGGAGTCCAACAGCTTTCCGATTATATTTGAGTGCCAAACACAATAAAATCAGAAATGCTTTTTCTTTTCTTTTTAAGAATGCAGCTTTTAAAGCTCTTTGTGGAGTTGAGTTAGGGAAGATAATACGCGCACGTTTGTAATGGAACAGAATATCCTTCATACCTCTGGTCTTTTTTCCTGCTTTAGTTCAAATATGGAAAAATTTCTTCCAAGCATAATGGAAGCGTGAAGAAAGGGATCATCTTTGCGACTTATTCTTCACTTATCGGGGAAAGTCAGTCCGGAGGAAAATATAAAACCAGACTCAAACAGCTTCTTCATTGGTGCGGAGGCGAGTTCGACGGAGTGGTATCCTTTTCCAGTTGCTAAGATTGGGGCAATATCCCTCCGATTAAATTAGCATCTTTTGATCGGTGTCTGATACTCTTTTATAAGTTGCATTTTTCAATTCCAAGGCTATCAAAAATTTGGAAAGCAGATAATGTTTCCAGAAAGACTGGCGACGCTCCAGATAAAGTAATTTTTCAGTTTTCAGAGATATGGGTTTCAACTCCCAGAATTTCCAACAATGCCCACGGTGCCTGGGGAATTCTGGGTATCGAAGGTCACATGTCAGGAAGTTACCACAGTTGAAAAAAACTGCCTAGCTAATTCTCAGAAGGTTGTGCTGATCTTTAAATCGCCACGTTTGCCGGGAATATTCGTTGAAACCTTTGTTAACATCCCTTACTTACGGCGAAAAGATTTATCATTTATCATTGGCAAAACAAACATAAGTCATTGATCAATATATATTCGTTATGGACAACAATTTCTGGCTTCCATTCAGTGGAGTGTTTACCGTGCAACTTGATACACACATGTATGCCTGTGAAATGTCTCGTTCCTTAACCACGTCCTCAGATAGTGTTTGACGAATGCCACAAGGCTAAAAACCTTTGCCCGGTTGGCTCTTCAAAGCCAACCAAGACAGGCTTGGCTGTTCTGGAACTGCAGAACAAGCTCCCAAAAGCCAGGGTCATTTATGCTAGTGCCACAGGTAAGGAACGTTCAAATCACTTGAACATCAAGCGGATTGCAATGCGGTTTTCAAACGGAGGGAAAAACCCGCCTGGATAATTTCCTTTTTATTTTTTATTTTTTATGTTTGCTTTCAGGTGCTTCCGAGCCCCGGAACATGGCATATATGAACCGCCTTGGGATTTGGGGGGAAGGAACCCCGTTTAGGGAATTCAGCGACTTTATCCAAGCAGTTGAAAGAAGGTACATTTGTAGGTCTTGGCTGGGTGTTGCGTCAAATGGGAGAAGCAATCGTCAGAAGAATTGGCGCAGCTTTTCTCAAAAGTTCCAGCGGGTCCCTGTGAGAATAATCTCCCTTTAAAAAATTGTATTTTTCCCCCCTTCTTTTTTCTTCTTTTAATCTTCAGAGGTGTGGGCGCCATGGAAATAGTTGCCATGGATATGAAGCTAAGAGGAATGTACATAGCCAGGCAGCTGAGCTTCTCGGGGGTCACCTTCAAAATAGACGAAGTTCATCTTTCTCAGCACTACGTCAAAATGTATAATAAATCTGTGAAAATGGTAAGGCTTTTTAAAAACGGGAGAAATTGGCGGTTCGGGATGCTTTGGGGAAAGATTTGTTGCGTTAACTCCTTGCAAGAGAAACCCCAGCGAATCTTTGGAACGGTGTAAAGACGAACAGGACAGCAAGAAATCCGTCCCATTAACCATACTTGGATCTCCAGGAGATGTAGACCAAAGCCTTCCTCAGATTTTCTGCAGATCTCTTTTATCCCCCAATCCCAGAGGGGTCTTGCAGGATTTGTAGACTCCCAGAGAACCTGGCTTTCCTCCATCTGAAGGAATTTGCATGTTAGGAATCAGTCAATAAAAATCGTAAGGATATGTAAGAATTGATTCTTTTATGTTGCCCTGAAAACTCTTCCTTGCCTTTGTTGTTTCAGTGGGTGAGTGCCAGGGAGAAATTCCAACAGGCTGCTGACCTCATTGACGCCGAACAGCGCATGAAGAAGTCCATGTGGGGCCAGTTCTGGTCTGCTCACCAGAGATTTTTTAAATACCTCTGCATTGCATCCAAAGTCAAAAGAGTGGTGCAGCTGGCCCGGGAAGAGATCAAGAACGGCAAGGTGGGTTGGGCCTTGACTTGAGGAGGGTCCTGGAATGACTGAGGAAGCACCCGTCCTCCACGTGCAGAAGACCTTAAAACCTCCCCTTGTGTTCTCCTCCCTACAGTGCGTGGTCATTGGGCTGCAGTCCACGGGAGAAGCCAGAACTTTAGAAGCTTTGGAGGAAGGCGGCGGGGAACTGAATGACTTTGTTTCCACAGCAAAGTAAGCCTCCTGCAGGGTTTTCAAACTCTTCCAAAATTCAAGAGAGCAACCTTAGAAATATTGGGTGGGCCAATTAAATGCTTCTGGCTGATTTGTGCCACAGCCCCTCAATTCTGGCTACGCCAGGTGATGCTCTTGGGGCTAGCGTTAAAACACCGCTGTTGTTTCTCTCTCTCCAAACTTTACAGGGGGGTGTTTCAGTCCCTCATCGAGAAACATTTCCCAGCTCCCGATCGGAAGAAACTTTTCAGCTTGCTGGGAATCGACCTGTCTCTCCAGAGTAACCACAGCTCTCCCCGAGACAGTCCCTGCAAGGAGGATAAAGTAAAGAAACGCAAAGGTAACACGGAGCCCGTTTCGTTGCTGTTTTTATTTGGAGCCCCCCCGGGTGCTTTTTTAAACAGATGTGCTATGCCCCATTGAGGAAAGCTAGAGGAGGGGGGGAGCTGATAAAACTGGAGTTTGTGAATTGAGAAACGTTGTTGATTAGGAGCTTAGGAAGAGGAGACTTGGCATCAGAAGCAGTTCTAAAGACACCTTACAGCAGTGGTGGCGAATCTTTTGGCGAACTTTTACTCACTGAGTGCCAAACAGGTTTGCGTTTTGCCTCTAGGCTAATGTGTGGCTCCTCCCTCATGCGCTGCGTGCGCAACTGCACCATCTGTGTATGCGTGCGGCTTTCGCCTGGTTCCCCCATGCGCTGCGCGCACACTCGCACCTTCTGCACATGCGCGCAGGTTTCATTCGGTGTCTTTATTATTGCTCAGTTCCTCGAGATTCCTCCCCGAGGCCATGCTTCTCAGTCCCCTTTTTTTCTAAATGTCCTTTCTTAATTTTTTCTGAACGGGGGGAAAAAAAAAAAAGGAGAAGAAATGACAAGGGAGGTGAAGAAAGCCCGTAAGAGCGGCGGTCTGGCCGGGAGCAGTTCTGACGAAAGCTTCAGTGAATCGGAGGCCTCGGAGAACGAGGAGAGCGACAACGAGAGTTCTCGCTTTTTAAGTTCCGGAGACGACGATGACTTCAACCCTTTTAGAGACGAATCTAGCGAAGATGACGAGGATGGTGAGACGCTTTGGGTCTCCCTTGTTTTAAGGCGGGGTGTGGTTTTTGGGATAAAGCTGGTGAGGTTTTGCTTGCCCGCTTTGGTTATTTCCCCTCCCTCTTCTTCTCAGACCCTTGGCTGATCCGGAAAGAACATAAGAAAAATAAAGAGAAGAAAAAGAAGAAGACCATCGATCCGGACTCTATTCAGAGCGCCTTACTAGCATCTGGTCTCGGATCCAAAAGGCCGAGTTCTCTCTCCTCCACAGCCGTCACCCCTCCTACAAATGTCTCTGGTAGGTCATCTCTTTTGCTTTTGAACTGCCCTCTTTAATTCTAATTATATCCTCCTCTTCTATGTTTCCCCCGTGTAAGATTGAGAGTAGCTTGGCGCCGTCAATTTTCTTACACGGGAAAAGACCCGAATACGCCAAGACTTGCATACCTATACCCGTGAAAACCTACGAAAACAAATATATATATATATATTTTCCAACTGGCCAATTTTATTGAAAGGCTTAGTCTCCCTTGTGCTGAACTCTCTTCATGAAATTTGTTGCAAAAAGTGGTACCAAACCTCTCCTGGATTTAGGATTCCATGGACTGAGCTGGCTCTCCTCCTAAGAGTCTAAAAAAAAAAAAAACACCCCACGTCTCTTTTCCTCCTGTTTTGACACTTCGCAGCACCCAGCAACACAACCATCAGCTACGTGACGAGTCAGGATGCGGTGGAAAGGGCCCAGCAGATGAAGAAAGAATTGCTGGATAAACTGGAAAGGCTCTCCGAAGATCTCCCTCCTAACACGCTGGATGAACTCATCGATGAGCTGGGAGGCCCCGAGAATGTAGCCGAGGTAGGCGGCTTGGATGATCCGGGAAAGAAAGCTTTTAGCTAAAACTCTTTAACCAGGAAGGGAGGCTCTCCTTGTGTAAGGAGTTGTAAGAATAAGGGTTGTGACACAAGAGGCCTGGCATTAAAAATAGACAGCTTGTCACTGCCAGTGTTCTGACCCAGCTCCCCAAACGCGACAAACCCTCTGAGGTGAACTCAAAGATGCCTTTAATTAGGAGCGCCAGCAAAAGGTTTCTCTCTCACCGCAGGCTAAGAAGTCCGTCCGGCAGGGAGAGGAATAGTTGCCTGCCACATCTATTCATCTCCGCCCGCTGCCTTTTATCCCCAGAGCTTGGGTGGGGCCTGGCTAGCAGCGGTGGTTCTTCCATCCCAAGGACCGGCCCATAGATTTCCACTGCTCTCCTCTCTGTCTTCTGTGTATCTGTGCATCAGGCACAGGACCCAGCTGTTCCTCCTCTTCTTCATCAGCCACCTCCAGACTGGGGGCTGTTGACTCTCCATCTGAGGGCTGATGGACGGCCCAGGTTCCGCCTCTGTCTCTCTCTCTCTCTCTGCCAGCTCCATTCCCTCTTCCCCCTCGGAGCTCTCAGGTTGCCTTGATGC
>JANHFT010005229.1:75814-94364 GCA_032467955.1 Pseudoxenodon macrops | reverse complement strand
TTCTATGACGTCACCAGCTGCTTGCAACCTACTCTATAGAACCGGGCCGAACCGGTAGGATTTCACCCCTGGGTAGCGGGTAATGTATGGCAGTAGATGGGCACTGAAGAAGCACAGAGCATTTTGCTGTAATAATCTCTCATTGGCTTTAGGCTCTGGGTAGAAATAAGATTCTTGGAGGGGGGGTTTCTTGATTCTAGTACAGAACAGAAGACCACCAGGCAGGATTCTTTTCCCCCCCCCATGTAACATCCTCTAGTCCAGGGGTGTCAAACTCACGACCCACAGGCCGGATGATGGCCCTGCCCAACCCGGATTTAGTGAAGGGGAAATAAGTTGTGATACATCACATGACCACAATGTGAAGATGTGAGTTTAACACCCCTGCTCTAGTCTCTGTTGATCCTAGTCTAGTAGTTCCCTCCATATTTGATTAATAACTTCTCTCAAGAGTACACAAGGAACTGGATGCTGCCTTACACTAGGAGAGATAGAAAAAGAGGCCAAACAGTGTATCTCAGTCTTCTGCTATTTGCCTTTAAAGTAAGCACATATTGCTAGTTTGGTAAAAAGATGTCATTCCAATTCTGTTATTCTGTCTTCTGTACTTAGTAACTCAAAAGAAACCTAGAAACAAAAGTGTCCATAAGAATATTTTTCCACACCATAAATATGTTTTCCCGAGTTTTCTTCTTTTTTCTTCATTCAGGATACTTTAATATGGCAATCAAACTCCCAATATGTAATGAGAATTCCATCAAGTATGGAATCATTTTTATTGCAGAAGTGGCATCCAGAATTTTCTGTACATGTCTAAAAAATGATGCTAAGTGGTGCTGCTGGCTTGAATAACATTTGAGAAAAAAATCATTAACACTTTATTTAAAAATCAGTATTTTGCTGCAAAACCCAATTGCAAACTCATTAGAATGAACATGGAATCTGGAAGTACTGCGAAGGCTTTGCATACGAACAGTCTGCTTACAGAAGAGAATATCTGTGGGTCAGGGTTGAACTGTGGAGTACCTGATGCTCCCTGAAGTTGACTGTTTGCAACTAGGTAAATTGATGGTGAAGCTGAGAGAGCACCACAAAGGGTCTTCCAATTGCAAAGTGAAGAAAACAATGTAATTTTGAAAAGAAAAAGTTCTGAGTTCCAGTATTGGTCAAACTTTGTTTGAAGAGGAAAGTGAGAAGCCATTCTGGAAAATTTCTATATCCAGTCTTAAGCAAGCTGATAATTTAGCTGAGGACATCAAAATTCAAGTTTTAGAAATGATCAGCATCATTTTTTTTTGCTGTATATAATAAAATGTGTGAGGAATGAAATTATGCTGAGTTATCAATATGCAATATGTTGCTAAAGATAACATGGCATAATTAATGCTGTTGTTCATGAGTGGGAGATCGCCACATAAGCTAATTACATATTTGGAATTGTATCGGAACTTCTCAAAACTTATGAGATGAATTGGAAGGAACTGATTGGACCTTTGGAAGAATTGGGTGGACTGATGGCATTCTAGCAATGCTGAAATTTATTTATTTATTCATCAAAATTATATAGCTACGCATCTCACTGAAAGCAACTCTTGCTAGTACACAATAGTCAGACAAAATCAAGGCTGCTAATGCCTATTTATTTTGGCTAAATATTTTTATTTAGTTTTTTATTGTTTTTATTGCTTTAAAATGTATTTATTCTTTTAATTATAGTGTATGTATGTGTGCAGCTGTGTGTATGTATGTGCATGTGTGTGTGTGTGTGTGTGTGTGTGTGTGTGTATAAGCTGCCAGAGTCATTGATTGAGGTGGGCGGCTATAGATATTGAATAAACAAACAAACAAACAAACAAGCAAACAAATAAATAAATAATACGAAAATGTAAAACATAGAAAATCCTTATAAATGAATAACACAAGCGTGGAAGATACAAACCATAGGAGAGGGAGAATAAAAACGGGCACAAATATTGTTATGGTTGTGGTTATATTCTATTTGTAAGTCCTCCTCCTTTTTTGTTTTCTGCTACCGAGAGAACACAGAATCTTGCACGAATGGATTCATAATGCAACAAGTGCTTTTATTTTTAAGCCCCTTGTCTCAGAACGTGACGTTGATTAGAGCTAACAGGAAGTGACACCCAGCTGGGTGGATGACTAAGGAAGGACCAGAACCTGAGTCCCCCTTTTTTCTAGTTCGGCATTTTAACTACAATGCTATAGTGGCTCTCCATAGATTGAGGCAAAGCTAAGGATATAATTAGGAATATGGGCCATCATTTGTTTTGCAACATGCATTGTGCAAGCACTGCTTTTTAGAACTCTGCCTGGTGATCAACAGTAAGACTTCAATCTAGTTAAGTTTTAATAACAAAAACTAATTTACCTAGTTTAACTCGTTAAATAACTGTATGTCAAATTTCATGTCATTTGCTTTATTTTGTGAAGATTTGCCCTGCTTTGTGATCACAAAATTCTTCTATTTCACATGGATACTCAACATTTCTCAGAGAAAAAGAAGGCTAGGAGCTAGGAAATATTGTCCTAATTTGTAAATATCATAGAAAACCAAGCGTTTGAAAGTGTATTCACTGTTACTGGCTATAGACATGTGACATATAGCCGAAGTTGCGTAGAAGGTATTAAGCCTCAATTTTTACATTAAAAATATAATAATAACTATAGTCCTAATGTGGGATGTGGGGTACAGAAGACCACAAAACTAAACAAAGCAATTTTGGCTGGGAATACCCAGGCAAGGCATTTTTTTTCTTGGCTCGATTAAACTTTCAAGGTTCTGGAAGATAATCTGAAGGGTGAAAAAAAAACCTCATGTAGTCTATCTACAAGATGGATTCAGGTGATACAGTAGTTCCCAGAAGTCACAGCTGAAAATCTCAGGTGGAACTTGGTGAGTTATACTTTTCCACTGATGATCTGTCTCTGTTCCACAAAATCTGGGGGATTTAAACCTGAGTTAGCTGTTCTAGCAAATCATTTTTGCAGTGTATTTAATTTAACTATCTCCCCATATAGCTCAAATCAAATAAGTCGGTTCTATGTGACCTTATCCTATTTTCATAAAGTTACCTTTGCAAAATTCTTTTTCTGTATCACAAAGCAGTGGATGAAGGGAGTGATCCCCTTCTTATCTTGTTGAATTACTTAGCAGCATTCAATACCACCAGATATGCTTTTCTTTCCAACTATGAGGATTGGGAGGATTGAGAACACTATTCAACTCCTTTCTAAGTGGACAGTTTCAGCTGATTAATGGAGGAGAAGATATCTAGCCATCAACCATGCTAATGTGGGATGCAGCCAGTTTCTCTCTACATTTACATGTAGCTCTTGGACCAGAACATCGATCTCCTGGAAGTCTTGACCCATTGTCTGGAGCCTGTAAAGATATATATGGCAAGAAACAAACTGAAATTAAATCCTAGCAAGCCTGTTTGTCCAGAAAATATCAGTAACTCACTGTGCTTCAGTGACTCTCTTTTGGATATGTTAGCACTCTCCTTGAAGAAGCTGTTCTCCAACTTGGAGGTTTGCCTAGACCAGGGGTCAGCAACCCAAGGCTTTGGAGCCACATGTGGCTCTTTCATCCCTCTGCTGCAGCTCCCTGTTGCTGGTCGGCTCCACAATTGATAGGGCTTTTGGTTAGAATAGGTAGAGGAAAAAGGATGCCCTGCTAGGAGGAGACTCTATGGTGGGGGAACCGGACTTCCGGTCAGCTCCAGAATTGAATGGTGGCTTCCGGTTAGGACCTTTGTGGCTCTTCCCTTGGTCTACACTGTCCTATTCAAGGGGGTGGATGGATGGGTCAAGTTGGAGGAAGGAACTAGGATAATAATTGGCAGATGTGATCTTGCCTCATCCAGATTGAAAGATTTGGTTTATTTGATTAGTGTCATAATTGTTTGATGTATATTTTTTGTCAGGTTTGTTTTGTTATTTACTTCCCCTTTTCTCTTTGTTTTAGTTTGTATTTTAATGTTGGATATTGAAATTTAATGAAGAAAGTTAGATTCAAGGATGTGTTCCAAATAAAACCAAGGACAGATGGCTTTCAGGGCAGATATATTGATCCCTAAAACCTATTTCTGTAAGCACATCAATGCAAAATGGTGGCCAAGAAAAAAAAATCAATATACTGAACACAACATAATGAGGATGTGATGACACCTTGGTTTCTCCATTGTTTCCTGTCCTTGGCAGAAGGTCACAGAGAGGCATCCCAGATCTCATAATTCACTCCTATTTACCTGCTACTTTTTTCTTATTCTGTCTCCTTTTAGAAAAGAACAAGACTAAATGGGATTTAAGAAGATAACTTTAAATCAAGAGAGGGAAGGAAAAAAACTAGCTGTCAGTAAATATATTTCTGAAAAAGGTGCCTTTTCAGGCAGAGATAACATTTATCTCTGTGTATCCAAAATAACTGAAACAAAACATTTTGAGCTAAAGGCTACAGCTGTTAAAAGCTGTAGTTAATTTCTAGATTCGAATTTTAGTTTTTTCCAAGATCAGTTTACTATTTCCGATGACAACTGTATTTCCATCAAATATCCAGCAGGGGGCAGTACAGTGCTTGAAAAGAGATTTGTAGTCCGGTTACAAGTTCTCTTCAAGGTTGTTTTTGTTAATGCCAAAAAGCAAACACAAAAACCCTTGAGTTATTTTATTTTTTGTTTCTGCTGTAATTTTTATTTACAAGAGATAGCATCCTATTAAACTTCTTTCCTAGGTTTGGGTCAAACAGGCTTACATTATTTTTTCTGGAGGGTAAATCACAGTAGAGTTGAGGGCATGTCATCTCACTCTTGAGTATTCAAATGAATTTGTTGGTATGACAGACAGTTGTGGGAAAGCCACCATGAATTATTAGAGCCAAGAAGACACATGAGGATATTAAGAGAGGAGAAATAAAATGATTGTTTCAGTTCTGTTACACAAGATGCAATTATCTTGGGAGCTGCTTAGTAGACTGTTGATGTTCTGCAATCTTGGGAGATTGGGGCCTTTTTTTGAACTTTGAAAATGGATTTAATTTAATTTTAAGAAGCAGCTTAATTGAACTGCCACTTTCTGAAGATGCAAACAGTTGCTGGTCTTCATAGAAGAATAAAACATTATGCCTTTCTTTCATACATAGAGAAAGCCCCAAACAACTCTTTTAGTTTCACATTTTCTAAGCTGTGTTGAGTCTCTGTCATTATTTCCAGAAGAAGCTTTAAAGCATGGGTGTCCAACATTTTTGTATATATATATGTTTTCGTAGGTTTTCACAGGTATAGGTATGCAAGTCTTGGCGTATTCGGGTCTTTTCCCGTGTAAGATTGAGAGTATCTTGGTCTCACTCATCATCATCTTCAGGCTGGTGCCTTCTGCTCGGTGCTTCTGGTCGTGTATATATATATATATATATATTTTAAACAGAATTATATACACACACATATACACACACATACATATATAGAGATAGAGAATATTTTTCATTCTTCAGGGGGGTAGGTGCTGCCTTAATGTAACTGTGGTGGCTTTACAGTGGATTTTAAGTACAAAAATGGTTCAACGCCCTATTAATGAAAAACAAGAAAGAAGATCTGCCTCCTGCCAGCCCACTGAATGCAAGGCTCTGCTTCTCGCCAGCTGAAAGTGGCAGCAGAGCACGTGGCTCCTTCCCTCACCAAGCAGCGGCTGGACAGCAGCCTTTCCACACACTGCGTGGAGAGGGGGGGGGAGCATTTCTAATCCCTCTAATCCCTGGTTCTTCACCCATAGTGTCATGGCATTCAGGGGCTATACAGATTGGTGATGAAGCCCAGCTCTCTCTCTCTCTCCTGTGAAAAAGCACACCAGAACTGGCAGGGCTTTGGTATAGAAGTCGGTCAGGCCTACCACCTCCAGACTCATAAAAGATCCTCCCTTGTTGCATAAGGGAAAAAGGGGGTGTAAACCCCCCCCCCCCCAGAAGCGATCGACGTTTCTAAACCAAAGGCCACAGTTTATTCAAATAAATCTTGTTCTCTAAAAGATTTTTTTGGGGGGGAGGGGTTGGAATCGCCCCATCGGGACTGTCCATGTGGGACCATCGAAATCTTCCAAAATATTAAGAGGAGGGGGGGAGGGAAATAATAACCGCCGCTTTCTTATTTTGCCCGGAGGAGGCCACATATCACAGCTGTGGTCTCCCTCTGGGGCGCTTTCCCTGCACTAATTCTCCCTATAGGAGATCTTTCATAATGAAATCATAATAGAATTATCAAGCACCCTCCATCAGGAATAGGAAGAGAAGAACTCTATTTACAGGGGGACCCCAAACCTCTGAAGCAGAAGTGGATTGTGCACATATGAGAATGTGTATAAATGAACTGTGACTACTGTAAAGCAAGAGGAAATACAAATTTCAGTCCACAAATACATAAGAGAAGTTGAAACATAAGCAACAAGAAGTCTAGCGTTCCTTGCCAGAATTTACAGCGAACATCAATCAGAACCTCATGTTAGCAACCCTGGCTTGGTGACAATGGTGTGGGCCAGAATAGGGTACCTCTAATAAACATTCTGTTAAGGAAATACATTTATTCAGACTGTTGTGCATTTCAAGACAAAATAAAACAAATTAATTATTCTCCCCCCTCTATCTTTTTCCACATTTGCTATTCTTATGACATCCAGAATTATTAGTTCTAGATTATTTTTAGGTATTATTGTGGCAGTAGTGATAGTGGGGAGAATGTCTCCCATTGATTTTATGAAATCATTTGCACTTCTATTGCTTCTTCTCCGGCAATATTACAGTACTAACCAGAACATACAAAACATTTGCTAGACCAATTCTTGAATAAAGCTCAGCTGTCTGGAACCCGCACTGCATATCGGACATTAATACAATTGAGCATGTTCAGAGATATTTCATGAGAAGAGCCCTCCACTCCTTTGCACGCAACAGAATACCTTATGCCACCAGACTTGAAATTCTGGCTTAGACAATTTAAAACTACGCCACCTTCTGTATGACCTAAACGTAGTTCATAAAATTATCTGCTACAATGTTCTACCTGTCAATGACTATTTCAGCTTCAACCACAACAATACATGAGTACACAATAGATACAAACTGCTCCAAACTCAATTGCAGAAAATATGACTTCAGCAACAGAGCGGTCAATACCTGGAATGCACTACTTGACTTTGTGGTTTCATCCCCAAATCCCCAAAATTTTAACTACTGTCTACTGTTGACCTCACCCCATTCCTAAGAGGTTTGTAAGGGGAGTGCATAAGCGCACCAGTGTGCCTACCATCCCTAATGTCCTAATGTCCCCTTTTATTCGTATTCATTTCATGTATTAAAATCATGTTTATACCTATATATATTATCTAATATGTCCTTGACAAATAAAAAAAAATAGATATAAATTTTCAGAACAAGAATGATACTTACTAAGTATTTCTCACTGCCTCTATTTTAATTTCAGTCCCATTAGTATTTAATTTAAAAAGTTCACTATTGGATCCCACAAGTCTATATTCCCTAATCTTGAAAATAATGAAATTTGAATGCTGTACTAGTAGAGTGAACCTGAAGTTTAACTCAACACAATTTTAATTTGCCATGGTGAGTTTCTGCCTTTTCCTTTCTTCTTAGAACTATGGTGAAGATAATAATCTAAGGCTACATAGACCAGTGTGAATTCCATAGAAGAAATTCATCTATGGATAATACAGATGTAAATGCAGCAGAAGATAAACAAATCAACATCAAAACCTCTTAATACTTTTTTATAGATACAGTGGACTATTTTAAAAAGTATTTCCTAAAAATGCTGAAGGAGAACAATGACTCTCACTAATTAAACATTTTCTTGGAACAAAAGACTTTTCTGACATATCACAAACAAATATGATAAGTCTATATGATTGTAACAAGGATTATTATATAATATAATTGTATAATAGTATATTATTATATTAGCACATGAGGCAACTGTTCACAAAGCTCATTGCATACTTTTAGAATTAATCTATTAGAAGGCAACCAATTAAAAAAAATAGCTGGTTAAGGCATATTGTTAAGCCAAAATTTAAACTGTGCATCTTGTTAAGCAAACAACATGGGCTGATATGCCCATAAATAAAGTCATTATGAGTGAACTTCCACCTCATTTTAAGTTAAGAAACAGGCTTTATAGTGGCTGAATGTTAGATATGAAGTGGACCACTGAGAGAATGAATTGTCATAACGAAGAAACAATTATATAAGTACATAGCTACACATGCCGTATGTAGCAAGATATACCAATTGTTTAAGATATGCATGTTTAGAATATTTCAAATACAATTTTAAAAACCCAAAGAAAATGTGTAGTAGCTATTCTCTTGAAAAATCCAAAACACTAATAACAGTATGAAATAGTCAAAGTTATAATGTATCCAACAGTTCATATGGCAATTAGTCATGAATTAACACATTAACCTTTTGCTTTTTTTGAAATGGATTATCATAATTGTTTTGCTCTTTCAAAAAGGACTTTTATCATATTAACATTTTAAATAAAACTTTTTTAGATGAGCAGAATTTTTTTCTTGTGAAATATTATGATCTAAAATTACACACACACATACACACGACAATAAAGAAATATAGCAAATCATTTCTGTCCTATACGAAAAGGCATTTCTGAAGTCATATTAATCCAGACCTGATGTTATTAAAGTAAAAAAACATGCAAGCTCCCTGAGAATTCATGTAAACTGTCAGAAAATCTGTGGATGATAACTAAAAAAGAAAGTTATGTTTCATTGTACTCAACTTTTAGAAAGACTGTATCAATATTGCACATTATTCTGGTTTTAACTTTTATTGTTGCTAATAATAATAATTGTAACTGACAGATCCATTTAATCCATTTACACATCTCTATTTGACCAAGATATACTAGATTTCTTCGTAAAGGACTCATAAATAAAGGTGTTATTAATCTGTAGACAGGTTTGGAACTGCATACTCTGCATTTGTTCTTCCCTAAAACCATGGTTTAAATTTCTAGTTGATAAACTGATATAATACTGGAACATTTTTTTTTTCATTTTGGAACTCATGGCAAACTTAATTTTCACAGATTGGGATTGAAGAGCGGAAGGTGTCTTATGGAAAGGAGAGGATATAAGCACATGGCTCTGATGTTCCTGTTAGCTAAATAATAAAAATCACATAGCTGATGGCTTTGCTTAGCTCTGCTTAGCCCACAATGACCTGTATCACATGAAAAGGTAAAACCATTGAGCTTCTGTATTCCCTTTGTTGTCTGCTTCTATTAATCATGTTTCTCACTGTCTCACAACGTGGATTGTGTTAACAATGGAATATTGGAACAAATCAAATCATGAATGACAATTCAAAATTGACTCATTTCAAAATTAACACATACCACCATTCTTCATTCAGATGTTGCAAATTAAGCAATTTTGATTTTCTTCATGGCAAAGGATAAGAAGAAAAATATATGAACTTAAGTTTTTAGTTTTAGTATTGGGATATGTTGATGGATAATGCAAATGCATGAGATATATATGTGATAATGTTTTAAATTATAAAATTACACATGGGGAAGAAAGAAGCATAGAATCCTGCTTTTCCCCCTTTTTAAACATACATAGTAAATTCATTATTTGATTTATTTTTCAGTGAAGCTGAAGTTCTGCATAATTAAGTATGTACATTGTCTCTACTTAATCTATGGAATTTGCTACTATAGATTATGGTGATAGCCACTAATTTAACTAGTTTTAAATTGGGAGGTAATTATAATAATGAATTTATTTTAAAAGTGAGAATATTATCATCATCATCATTACTATTATGCAAGCTGTCACATTGCTGCAATAAACAGATTTATATATCATACTATGTCATAATAGGATTGTTTGATTTTATTATATTGAGTTTATTGGATGAATGTAGATATTATAGTTGCAAATCCTAAACTGCTACTGAATGTCTCAGGTTATGATGTAATAAACTATGATTTAAAAAACCATGAGTTAATGTTAGGTGATTATCACTTAGTGATAATTGTGCTAGCTACATCTAATTGAGCAGAAGAGATTAGATAGACAGATACAGGTGGTAGAAATAAAGTTGAATTAATGTTATAGTTTCAGTGTCATAGAGCACATTGTGTGGTGATATTGGCCATGATTGCTGGTTGCAACACACAAAAGACTTGCAATATATGAATAAAGAAGCCATCAAATTAATCTGCCACCAATGGCAAGTAGTTGCCCCAATCATAGCAAGGAGGAGGGATGGTTGCGAGAGTCTGAGATACCTGGTGAACACCTTCACCTTTATTTCTATTCCCTATCAAAAGTTCTAAAATTACCGTACTATTTTAGTAGAAATAATTTATTTGCATTTAATGACATCTCCCTTTCTAATCGCAGTGTCACAAGTCTGCAGGTCAATTACTATCTGCTGACATGTTAAAACTATATCCTGATATTACTTGTAGCTTCAGAGTGGTTGAGCATAAATGGACTTTTAATAAAGGAATAAACTAAATAAAAAGTTGTATATACTATAATGAATCCTATTGCTTCCTGTTGCTAATCAGTAACTATATTAATAACATAAATATTATTTGGTAGGCCTCATTCTATTCTTCACTAAATTCTGTTTCTTCTACCTCAATATTAAAAAAGAACTGTACATATATATATGAAAAACCTTATTCTGTTGCAAAGCAGAGACTCCAAAATCCTATTAACCGAGAGTACCTGATCATGTGGTGACAGGGCAACAACCTAAGCCATTTCACGTGTATTATTGCATAATAAATTAAGATCTGCCTATATTCTGCTCTTAATATGTAAATTTGCAGAAAGGCCAATTTCTATGTAAACTGGCTTCTAGAAGATTTAAAACTATTTATCACTTTTGCAATAGACAAATTCTGTGTTGCTGTGATGAAGATAAGGCATAACTTGCCATGGAAATAATCAATTTCCATGGCAAGTTATGCCATGATTGAAAACAATCAGTTTGTTCATCATGCTACTTATAATATACTATATCCTACCAGTCTACATGTGATCCTGTAGATCACATCATGACTGGCTGTAAGATGAGGGTATAGCAAAGACAATAATGTGATAAAAACAGCTTCCCATGGTCTCGTGAATCTTGATATTACTAATCTCAGGCTTTTTATTTTCAACACAGACTCAGCCAGTACAAGCATTTAATCACACTTAAAATCAGGACAAAACAGATTAATTGTTCTTAGACAAACCTGACTGGATGTATTTTGTTTTATCCTTAACCAAGGATTGCTTTGTTTTAACATTCATTCATTCACTCACTCACTCATTTGTATTGTAATACACTACAATAGGTTAGCTCTCAGCAGTTTACAGTCAATAATTTGAATTTAAATGCATGGTAAAATCAAAGCAAGGTCCAAAGTCAAAATCATGAAATAGCATCAAAAAGGTAAGACCTAACCAAAACAAATGACAAGCAATAAATAACTATATGGTCACATGATAAAATCAAAACTTCTCTTGACAATTCTGTTTTCTATAATTTCCTAAAACCAAACCAATAACAAATAATGCCTCAGTCCTAGCAAGTTCGGATAGACCACTTCCCCCATTTTAAGACCTGATAAAATCAAGTTTCCAATATCAACCTAGGACAATAAAGTCTATTGAAAATACTCTAATTCTGAGAAATCATTTATTTACACTTCTGCACATTGCTTTAGTGGAATTACTATGGTTTCATATTTCGTATCGCCAACAGTTTATTTGAATAACTAATTACAAATGTCTTTACAAAGTGTTCTTATAACAATTTCTTAGAACTAGAAAAAGAAAGAGAATTTCAATAGAAAAATTATACTAATTTGATCACAAAGAACATACTGCAATTTGTGCATAGCGAAAGAAAACATCTGTAATAAATGGTTGATCTTTTCTTAGTTTTCTATATCACTGTTCATACTTAAGTAATATTTATAATTAAGAAAAAGAAGCTAAACATTGAGGCTTAAGAATGATCAAACCCCCAACATATGGCTATACTAAAAATACTATTTTATTTTAGCGAGGAGAAATAGCTATAAAATGGTGAAATAGAAATAAACTAATAAGATTAGAGTAAGATGCTAGTGATATGGGTGCCTGTATAAATTCAATAAACAAACAAACAATACAGGTAGTCCTCAATTTATGACTACAATTGAGCCCAAAATTTATATTGTTAAGTGACAAATTTGTTAAACGAGTTTTGCCCCATTTTACAACTTTTTTCAATCACATGACCATGGGGAGACTACAATGGTCGTAAGTGTGAAAAATGATCATAAATCACTTTTTTCAGTAACTTTGAATGGTTGTAAGTCAAGGACTACCAGACAATCAGTAAAACATAGGCAGCTACAACTATTTAACATGTTCTTTTTGTCTCTCATTTAGAGCTTCTAACATTTAGGCCATTTTCTCATGATACACGAGTCCTCAGCTATTCAACATGTGATTTAACACCCTTGAGAAATGTTGTACTGAGAAATTTGCTTCATCGTGGAGATATTTAACACTTCAAGCAATCAGTAGTTTTGCTCTTGCACTGCAATCATGTAAACAGACAGGTGTACCCTTCACATGAAGACACTAATGCTGCAATATCTCACACATATATTATTTACAGGTGAAGTTGATATCCTAGGGAAGTACTCTCATGTTTAATTCTGGACATTTTCACTTTATAAAATAATCTTAGGTGACAGAACAGGGAAAAAGCCTCTGCCCACTGAAGGTTTTAGAGAATAACAGTATTAGACGGCTTGGATCAGCTGTCTAAATCAGTTTAAGATAGTGAACATACATTTTTTTAAAGTATCTGTATCATTTATCCCCAAATGTCTAAAAGTGGCTACAAAACTTTTTCGGAGCATTCTAGCAGCCAAATTATGCTTGAACTTGGCATGAGTTATCCAAACTTTCAGGCAGACGTTTAATTTTCCTCTTGTCGTGAAGTCAACACCGTTGTTCTCAGCTGGCATCATACAATACCTTAAGTTTGTACAAAGCCTCTGAAAGAGGTAAGACACAGTGCAAGGCCGTAGTGCCCTTTGCAAGACTCACATAACTAATCCAGAAGTTTCTCCTGGGTTATTTTGGCGTATGTGTGCATGCACAGCCGCTTGTTTTTATTGGGAGAAGAATGAATCTTCTATTGAAAGTATAATAGAATTATACTATGTATCTATATCATACCAAAAAGGGGAAAATAATTTACATATTTCTCTCTTTCGTGTTTTGATAATTCTCTGATATGCTCCACTTACATATTAATTCTGACTATCCCATTCCCACTCCTGAGATAGTCAAAAGGGAAGAAATAAGTTTATTCAATGAAAATACATGATCAAACACAAATGCTATTTTTAAAAAATGTATCCTGCAGGGGGGAAAATCTATGCAGTTTATAGTGGAATTCTTCTTATGCATATTTATTCAGAAGTATACCCAACTGAGTTCTCTGGGAACTTACTTCTAAGTAAGTGTGTGCAGCATTGCAATTTAATAATCTCTTGAAGCCAGAGTTTAAAATAAGTTTGTTGATACAGAGAAACATGAAGCTTAAAGAGGGACTACAATTTTTATATGCTACAGCTTTCTTTCAAGTTGCCCTGTCTTGCCAAATATGGTAAATATTTCTTCTTTGTTGTCACTCAGATATATTCTGTTCATGCAAGGCTTCTGAATTTCATTTCCAGCCATTTGTTATTGTAAAGGTTCCTGATAAACTTAATTCCAGTGAGTGAGGGCAATAGTTCTCAAACTGAAATAATACGTTATAAACTCTAGCTAAATTACAATCCATTTTTTATGTGCCGGAAAATGGTGTATACAGTCATAAGCTATTTGGAATTCTTATTTTTGTTAGGTATCATGTATTTTGGTGAAATTCTTCTATAGATACAAATAATGATTAATGTACATGAATTTATTTTATTTCACACCTTGCTCTCCTACATTATTAGGTTTCCAAAAAAGCAGAGAAGCAGAACAGCTACTAAAAGGAGAAGTGGAAGAAGCCAAGCATAATGTTCCACAGTGCAGATTGCAACATACAGTCAGATTATTGGGGACTGGGAAGAGAGGCAAAATCTTTACAAAGAGATGAAACCAAAGTCAAGTGGAAAAGTTCTTGGTTGACAGTCTATTACCAGCAAAGTTTATTCTCTTACGATGGGTGGCATGGTGGCTCAGCCGTTAAGATGCTAGGCTTGATGGCTGGAAAACTGAGAGCCCAGGTTTGAGACCCAATCTCCACACTACAGGTTGAGCTCCCATCCTTGCCCCAGCTCCTGCTTATCTAGCAGTTTAAAAGCATGCAAATGCGAGTAAATTAATAGGTAGCACTTCGGTGGAAAGACTCCATTATGTCATGTAGGCCACATGACTATAGAAACATCTTCAGACAGTGGTAGCTCAATAGCTTTGAAGGAGAGATGAGCACTGCCCCCTATAGTTGGCAATGACCAGTGGAGTAAAATCTACCGGGATTCCTTTACCTTTTTTAAAAAAATCCTCTTATGAACAGTCTCCATTCAAAGAAGAATTCAAAGTGGACAATTTAGTGATTTTTAAAAAAACTGATAAAATTATTGTCAGGCAACTATAAAAGAATCACAGGCTCTTAACACCTTACATAATGCATTTTAAAAATATAGATGTGATATGCATAGGTGGAATTTTAAGATGAGGAATCAACATTTTTCTTCCTTGTATTGCTTTTACTTGCAGTTTTAGCAGGGTTATGACTTCAACTTGCAGATTTTATCTTGCCAATTGCTCTTGCGACCTGCTCCTTGGATTTCTATTGCTTGTAGAACAACAATTGGATTGTTCAACATTTTGAAAAAACAGAGAAATGCTTGTACTGGCTAACCTTAAGTTGAAAACAAATTTCTAGAAAGACACTTTGTTTTACAATTTAGTTTAATTTAGTTCATTTTAAACTTATCATTTTCTAAATTGTTTATGTATAGTAAATGTACTAAAGAAAAAAAAAGAGATTAAACTTTTGCAATGATTTTTGGCACATACGTTATAAAGTGCCATTATCCCTAGCATGTGTGTGTGGACATATATGCATATTCTTTTTCTACCTCGAATGTACACAATACTGTTGGAAACTGCCAATATATATATATATGTACACATTGCATTAAATCCTATGTAATATAGATTTCAGTTCTATATGGTAATTTGTACTATATGATAATTCATAATTAGTGTAATTTGCATGGCTATATGCTATTTTGGCATAATCTAATCCCACAAACCAAAAAATGTCATCATTGTCAAGGAACATATATTAGTACAAAGTAGTAGACAATGTCATTTCAATATGCCCGATATATCTAATTTTTCAGTGTAATCCAAGTTCTAGATTCAAATATACGGAAGACCATTTGCACTGTGTTATAAAGGTAGGCCCTCATTCCAGACTGTCATGGATAAGAGTGAGTAGCACAATGTGCCCTGCAGCCTCTGATTGAAGTAGTGTCTCTCCCTGTGCTTTTCCCCTTCTTTTGGAAAATTAATAGTTCTCTCGTCCATTAATATGAATAACTTTATCACCTAGCAAATCAAACTTTGCTAATGTTTCCCTAATTAAATTAGGGAAGGCATATTTAGAACCTATAGTATCATGATAAATCCAAGTGGTACTAGTGCTTAGAGGAATTCTTTCAAGAATACTAAATTAATATGGGAAAAATATTTATAAACTTTATTGGTCAATAGGGTAAATCTGGGTGGTTTACAGCTACATCTAAGCTATAATATAAAAAGTTAAAATTGAACATTAAAACCAAAGACACATATAGATGGGGGGAGGTGAGATCTATTATCACTCAATCAACCACATGCCTTGATAGGTCTACCACCAAGAGTAAAAATAATATAAAATAGACTGAAATTATATTCCTGGCAATAAGGAAAAATAAAACCAAGTTATTCCCAACCTTCCACTTTATCACTTGTGCATATATTATAACCACCGTGATTTCCCATTCAATTTCAGCAGTTCTGCGCTGGTAACCCAAGAAATGATAGAAGCAAATATGAAAATAAAGTTAGCCAATACACCTGATTAATTCTGACAATTAAACAGCATTTCAAAGGGGAAATATATACATTTCTTCAACATACATTGAAGGTTGTAATTCTGAAGGGGAAAAAATTTAAAAAAAATAACGCCACATTTCTGGATCAGCGAATGAAAATAGTCTTTAGGACCACTTTGCTTTTTAAGCTTAGCATATGGACAATATATAAACAGTTTGTACCATATAGGTCGGCTTTAAAAATTGGAATCATAAATAATTGTGATTGTTAACAGCAGTAAAGAATGCTGGCCTGCCAAAGAAACTCAAGGGAAAAAATGTACAAAAATTATGACGCTTTTTATAGGAAATAAAATTGTATTTCATCAACATTTTTATTAAAAGGATCACTATAATACAAAAGAATCCAAGTTATACCATTGGAAGCCCCCTGGTTCACTTAGGTTTTGTCCCTTAGTGAAAAGTTATTGCTTGCTAAATGGGATATGAAGTGATGAAAAGCCATTGTGAGCTTTGGCAAATTATAATTTGCCTCTTTAGGATAATGTTTTCCATTCCGTAAGTGCTCTCCACTATTTTAAGAGATAAAAATGATATATAGCATTATAATGTTCTCACTGAGTTACAAGTTGAAGCATCATAAGCTGGGCTAAAAATTCTCCACAATTTATGATTTTATTCATGTATTTACATAATTTAGTGTACCACCAACTGCCAAAGTCTTTTAGCAATTTACAATTTAAACTCAAGATATTAAAAACAATTTAAACAGCAATTAAAAGAAATAAACCAAAAAAATAAATAAATGAAGGCCAGTTCAAATTCTGGGTTCAAAGTCAATCAAGCTTCTCCCATTATGCAGAAAAGGCACTTCAAACAGCTTGAAGAGTTTTGTATCACCGAGATTCTACAACATTATATACTATGTGGTTCCTTCTCTGACCTAGATGGCAGCATATAGCTAGGATTAATGTGGAGAGAGAGGGAACCTAAACCCAAGAATGCTTACTTAAATAAATGTGATTAATTACTGATAATGACTGAATTTCATTGTTGATATATGCTCGAGAAACAAGTACAATTTTTTACTTTTGGTTGATTAGTAATAGTAGTCTTGCAATGTACCAGGATAGAAAGTGGGAGGCTGTGAGTTCTAGTTCTTTGTTAGGCATGAAAGCCAGTTGTGTGACTTTGGCCCCAGGCACTCTCTCTTAGCGCAACTCACCTCATGGGGTCATTGTTGTAGAAAAACAGGAGGAGGTAGGAATATTAGGTATGTTTGTTACCTTGAATTATTTATAAAACTAAAAAGATGTGACAAAAATATTTTTAAAAATACAATAAACTGTGATTTAATAATAAAAGCCCAATTTTCAGATAACAACAAATTTATTGAATGATAGAAGAGCGTGCTCCCAGATGTATACTCTATACTAGGTCAAAAACAGCTTTAGGTCATTGTGATCCCTTGAAAGGTGAGCTGATACACACACACCTCTGACATTATTTGAAACATTGGTAAAATCTGTCTTTTTTAAAATATAATTTTCTGCTTCTAAGAGGCTGTTTCCTCCTTCTACAAGAACTTCTCTCTCGTTTTTCTCTGGACTCTTGGGTCCCAACTGCCCTAGCAACTGTTTCAAGGGAAAAAAGAGTAGCTGGCAGCTCAGTCTTTTTTGGAGAACTAAAATGATGCAGCATACAAATAAACACAATATATGGCATACGGACATTGATAAAGGAGTGAGGGAGATTGTATATGCAAGCAATTTATTTCATCTTTGCACAAAGTAGAAGTCAGGGATTTTTTGCTTCCTGTTTTCAGAGCTTTAAGGTTGACAATAGAGATGACTTTGGCTAATCTTTAAACTGTTATTGAACAATTCAGGCACATCAATGGTAGTAGTATGAAAGTGCTCTGTGCATGTTTCTTTTTCCTTTTTTTTAAATGAGTGTTCTAGATATACGAGTCTGAAATCAGATGTATACTTTTGGTGGAATTACCGGTAAATGGTACAAAACCCATTACAGACCTACTGAAATTTAAACTGAGTTTTCACAAAGTTTAAATCCAGTGGACTATTGTGGTGGGATTGGAAAAATCAAACATGGATTTTATAATTACACCAACCTTTTTAGTGGAAGGAAAAAAGCTTGTCCAATGCAGAGAAGACTTCAAAGGATATCTTCTAGAAAGCTTATTTATTTCTCTACCTAAAAGTATTACTATATGGGACTAATAATGAAATCTGATAACATTTGATACTTTTCTTAAGTAATGATGCTCCATCAATAATTCTAACTTCAGATAGGGAGTGCAACAACAGATAGGGAGAGTGGAAGGTTGGTGAGGGGAGGAGAGTGGAAGAGGGAGAGGAGAAAGGAAGTAGAAA
>JANHFT010005229.1:52353-70043 GCA_032467955.1 Pseudoxenodon macrops | reverse complement strand
AACACGTAATGATAGTCATAAGGTACAAATAAGCAATCAGGAAACAATATCAATAAGATATTGCATAAGCAAGTGAAGCCCCATCCATGTACACATGGGATCCAGGCAGTGTGTAAAACCGTGCCCCCACCCCCAGTCCAGGGAAAAAACGCCTTCTATGGAACTGGTCCCTGGCACCTAAAAGATTGGGAGTCGCTGATATACAGTACATGTTTTAACCAGTACAAACTGAAACAGTGCAAATACACGATTCACACATTCAAGAATTTTTTATGAAGATGGTAGTTCCACAGATCTCTCCCATGAATATTCATTGTCCAGAATATGAACAAACTTTCAGGGTAAGGTATTCATGTTCAGATCTCTATTAAATTCATTTTCACTGGCTCCTTAATAGTGCAGGTCACTTTGATTAAAAGCTTTCCACATAGAGGCAAAATACACAGAGCCTTATTTGAAGTAGATAACGCTATTCTAATACAGCCACATTAAATTTACCCAACCTGACATTTCTTTGTATGAATGCAGCTTCCTAAGTTGAGTAAGTCTATGGTAGCCCCTGATTATATTTTGTTCAGGTTTATTATTTCATTTCTTACTTTTCTCTTGCTTATACCGTAATATTATTTGGTTGTGTATGTGCTCAACTAGGTGTTTACTTTACATTCATTGATTCTTATCAATTTATTAGGGAAATCATGTATAGAAGGTTTAATAGAAAGTCTCAAACTACTCCTAGGGTTATCAAATGTTCCTGCAAAGCCTAGCTATTGTTTCTATTGTTTGGCAATGGGTTCATTGTACAAGCATTGATACTGGTTCCTTACATGACTGTTTTGCCAAGGCTGATAGATTCCAATTGTTTTGTATGGCACTGTGCCATACTGTCTATTTGTTTATGTCAGCTACAATTTAGCACCTATAGATCCAAGTGGAAAGCATATTCCTTGGATAAGAGTGCATTAATGTTGAAAACAAAGGAAGAATTAGTCTTATCATTACATCTCTTGTTTTCACTGAATTAATAATGCACTCTGAATTTTAACATTAATTCATCTTTGGTACACCAAATTCCAATGAAACAATTAGAAAACACAAGTACTACTGGTTACAATGATCTAGGTCAATTAGATACTGTTAATTATACTACTTCAGCTGAGGGTAACACCAAAACAGAATATGCATACAATAATATGAATAATTGAATTTATTGAGAATGCATTGTGTTTTGTTGGTCTGTTTTTGCTTTAATGACAAAATGACTAGTATCCCTGAAGCATGTTTGTCACAAATTTCATCTATTCCATCCAACCATTCTGATCTCATCCTCAAACAGCTGATCTAAAACTGATTTATTCTTGCATACACATTTTTGCTATGGAGACAAGTTATTATCCTTAATGTACAGTAGAAAAAGGGTTCCTTACTCTGCCCAAACAATTTCCTCTTCCAACATTATAACATTTAGCAATAGTACTACTTAGACTTAAATACCATTCATAGTGCTTTACAACACTCTCTAAGTGGTTTACAATGTCAGTATATTGTCCCCAACAAATTGGGTCCTCATTTTACCAATTTCAGAAGGCTGGAAGGCTGCGTCAAACTTAAGTCAGCAAGGATAAAATTCCTAGCAGCGGGCAAAGTTAGCCTGAATACTTCCTTCTAACCATTGCACTATCTCAAAACTATTGTATACAAAGTAAGGAACATACGTTGCCATACTTAAAGTTCCAGCTTATGCATGATAGATAAATTATCTTGAACAGGGTAAAAAGAAAGGAAAGAAATAAAAGTTTCAAAGGCTGTTGAAAATCAGACTGAAAGATGAAATATTACAACTAAGCTCTGGGCAGTACTTCTCCATTTCCTATTTCCCTCTTTATTCCATCAGTAAAAAAAAAAAGCCAGTTTGGTATAGTAGTTAACATACTATCTTAGAAACCTGGAGATTCTGGTTGTAAGAATGAAAGCTAGTTGAGCTAGTCACTTTTAGCCACACCCACTCACACAGTTGTGTGGAAAATACTATTTTTCATAGTAACATTATTAAAAATTATAATTGCAAAGATAAAGATTAATACAAACTAAAAAAAATAGGAGCATAAAAGACAAAAATTAGAAAAATAGCAAAAAAGAAAGAAAAACTAGGAATGAAAGAAAATAATGTAAGTATAAAAAAGCAATTTGTCCCTTTATCACCTCAATAATAAGATATTGAAAATAAAATAAAATACTGAAAAAATATGAGAGGGGGGTCATGGTAATGCATTGGACAAAATTTTATTAAGCCATAGTTTTACAGTGTATGGTATTGTGATTCTGAAAACCATTAATTTATAGCAATTACTTACGGTATATATTTACAGATGTCTCCACTTAGATCTATAATATACATTTTCATTTAATAATATGAAAAACCTGTGCTACTCTACATCTCTTTTGGGGAAACTAGCTCTTTTTTGATGATGTTATTTAAAACAAAGTTCCAATTCTAATCTTGCCCTCCACACAACAATTAGAAGTAAATCTAATTACAATCAGAGGGAAAGAAGGTTCAGTGGCTCAATGTACATCAATGGAGCTACAACATCAAGCTCCTAAACTGAACAAATAGGATTACCAAAGCACATTCAGGATTCCTCCTACACCGTTCATAAAACACTGTTCACTATTATTGCACTCTGTCAGTATCTTCAAAGGAATGTTTTGCTTTTATGGATACTTTGAGAAAAACAAATTGTTGCATAAACCAATGTGGCATTCATTTCTAAAGATCTGGGGAAACATCTCCCTTTAGATAGAATCAGTTCTAGAGTGTATCACTAGGGCGAAACAATCTAATCAGTACCTCTGAAATTTCTTTCTAATGTTTGGAATCTGTACATTTATTACTTCCATGATGCCCACATGTTTAACTAGGTCAAAAGGATACTGATCTGCCAAATGATATATGTGAGGGTGAGAATAGTGGTCAAAAAATAGTGAAGGTTCAGTTTATTTTAATAAACTTATCATTCTCCTATATTGTTTTGTACCAACAGAAGCAATTACTTCTTTAAAATAAAGACAAAGGCTCTGAGCATTTTGAAGAATCCATAGAAATAAAGGTTTTTTGATGATTAAAGTCTTTCAGAGGTGATCACAGGGGAGTGTATAGCAGACCAGGTTGAAGCAAGCAATGGGTGAATCAGAATCAGAAGTGGATAATGATCCATGCTGTATGTCTATATTTGATTTTTTTCTGCCTCTCTTTTATTAACTCTCTGTTTTTCCTTTTGACATGCTTTCTGTGCCATTTCGTTCAAATAACAATATCTAGGAAAGAATCAAACAGCAAAAGGTTCTGGCAGATTTCTGAGGTAGTCCAGGTTAGAAAATAAACTACGCACATTTGATTGGAACTCTCCTTTCTGATATAGTCTGTAGTAACAGATTTGAAAGCCTCATTTTGTATTCCCATTTCTCTCTGTGTCTGAGAGCAAAGTCAACTTGAGTATCCTTTTTATACTTTTCTCAATTTGGCGGCTTAAAATATGTTTTTGTAATTGCCATTGCTTCTGCAAGGCAATTTGTGTGGCTTTCTACAGATCTTAACTGATTTTGTGTAAAAGGCTATTTAAAATTAAGATAAAAGGATATAGGCCTCAATTAATTCACTTCTGACATAAATGAAAAACTGGGGGGAGGGGGGAGACAGAAGAGGATACTTCTGAGCAGCTGGTGCCCTTACCTGGGAAATATATCCCTTATCCACAGACAATAGACAGCATTTACATCATAACACTCCTATTGAAAACCAAAGTTGTAACAATACATGAAGAACCAACAGTGGCTAAGGCTGGAAAGAAAAGTGAAAGAAATATTTCAAAAGTAATATTACTTAAAAGTATTTAGTGATCTCCAAATTAGAAGGCATATAAATAACCTCAAGTAACTGTTTTCCCTATTCTGTTACCTGAAAAGACAGTGATGCAATTGTGACTCCCTGCAGATAATACATCATTAAAGAGCTGCACTCATTTTCCTTCTCAGGTAGAAAATGTTTGAATAGGTACAATATGTAAGATCACAGAACTCATTAAATGGAATACTGCTGAACACCAGAGAGTGAATCAAGGCTCCTTACCAACACACATTCAGGGAGGATCTGACAAGTCTGTTTATAAAGTTATAATCTTTTTAGAGGCACAATCAGATTAGACTCCTATCACACACTGAAACCCTCTCTGAATCCCTGCCTGTGGCTCTGACAAAGCAGCAGGAAATGAAATATATAAAGCCTGCCTCTCATTATTGAGAATATAAGCAAAAGGCTTTATTCACATTGCCCACATGCAAAGAACTTCTGCCTCAAAACTAAATTGAGTGCCAGCAGGAGCTATTAGTAAGGAGGGCTTATATTGAGAAACATTTTCTTCAGGCATTCTTCACATCCATCATTATATCACAGTCCAGGTGAAATTTCCTATTCCCCTGTTCTTGATCTATTCCCTCAGTTTATGAATTTACATTTCTAGTGTAATATTCTTCTGGCATTCCCTACTTTTCTCCAAGTCCTTATTATGCATCCAGGCATTTTCTATTTGAAAAGCCAAGTATTTTCATTTAATAACCAGAATTGTTTGTTTATTGCTGTTTTCATTTATATGCTGCAAAAAGTAAGGAAAAATATGCAGGCTCCATTGTCATGTAAAAAGGGTGGGAACATTTTTAAAGTTCAGAGTTATAAAATAAATCTGGAAGCAGCTCAGGAAGATGTTTCCCTTATAAAATGAAGCATAAAGAGGAAGAAGAGGTATAGCACAATCAAGTGTATGCTTTTAGAAATATTCATACTAGATTTCATGTTTTCTAGGTTCAGCTTGTGGGTTCATTAAAAAATTGGAATGGATTTGAAAGCGATCTCAGACTTTGGGTAATGTAAAGGAAAAGAGTCGTTGCTATTGTTCAAGATCGCAGCATTTTTCTTAAGGAACAAGAGACCAGGATTACTATATCACAACTCTGAACTTAAAATGAATTCTTTCTATGATGATATTGTTGTTGTTGTTAGTTATTGTTATTTTTAACATTCAAGTAAAGCAACAGGTTAAAATGCCTAGCAAATATGTGTCAAAGTTTACATAAATTATATATTATGCTTCCATTTAGACTGACACAGTAGGTATGTTCTAGCCCAGGGCCTTCAAAACTTTTTTTTTTGTTATCCAAAACTACTTACCAGAAAGTTAACTTTTTACCCAATGTAAGTTAAACACTTTAAGTCAATTTATGTCCCTGTTGTGATTGGATAAATTGGCTTATGTGTTGATACCCAAAGAAAAACACTTTCACCCACTTTTGGTTAATTTGTTCTGGTTTGAAAAGTACTGCTTTAACCAAATGTTCACTAAGAAAATTAGATATGGTTACACACACACATGGAACATTTAACAATGCCTTCTAAGAAGTTAAACATAGGACAGAAAAGCAAGAAAAAGCAGTAGAAATTATTTCTGTTCTGAAATCATTAATCCAAGTTTATTCTGTCATGTTTTTTGCAAAGAAAAATTATTGTTCTGTTCCATTAAAACAATTGTTGAGCTAAGAACTCCATGCATATTGTTTTAATTAAGTTTTTGGTATCAGTCTGGCATGTACACATTGACCATTACCTTCCTCTGTTTAATGGAGCAGATGCTTAGAATAATTTAGCATATGCTAAAACATAATTTTAGAAGAGAAACTTTCCAGGAACAGGTTGTGAAATTAGATTTTTAGAAAATGTCAAGAAGTATATTTAGAATCTATCTATACATGGCCTTAAACTGTTTTATTTTCTAGCACTCAGGTATAAAATAAATTGAGTTCCAGAAGGATAAAAGAAACTTGAATTAAATTAATCTCTGAATTTTATAAAAAGTAATTTATAAAAGTAATGTTTTATAAAAGTAATAAAAATCTTCTTTTTTGTTATGTTGGAAACAAAAATTATAGTACTTAGGTTGCTGGAACTTGTTTTCCCCTGAAGCATTTATGTCACTTAATTTTTAGATTTCCATTGCCTCTGAATAAAATCTTCCTTAAAGCCGGAAATATGGAGCTTAATTGATTTTGAAATAACCCTTCCAATTTTTGTCATTTTTAGCTTACTAGAAGCCCACAGAAATCGTACATCCATAGTTGATTTATTCATCAGCTGTTGAGTAAAATAAAGCTATAGAAAATGTGGGAAAGACTAGGCATGACATCGACATGAGGTAGATTTCATTTCCTAACAGGATTAATATGCAGAACAATGATAGTGATTAAAATGTTTTTCACTATGTGGGACAGGATTGTATCCATTACAGTATATATGCTGATTCTGATATGAGTAAGAGTAAGTAGAGACAGTGCAGTGAAACTTCATACAGATAGTCCTTGACTTACAACAGTACATTTAATGACTGTTTGAAATTAAAATGGCACTGAAAAAAGTGATGTATGACCATTTTTCACACCTAAAACCATTGCAGCAGCATCCCCATGGTCAAAATTTAGACACCTGGCAACTGGTTCATATTTATGATGGTTGTAATGTCCCAGGGTTATGTGATCATCTTTTGCAACCTTCTGACGAGCAAAATCAATAGGGAAGCCAGATTCACTTAACATCTGTGTTGCTAATTTAACAACTGCAATGATTCACTTAACAATTGTGGCAAGAAAGGTAATAAAAATGAGGCAAAACTCGCTAAATAAATGTCTCACTTTGCTCACTACGTAGCAAACGTAGAGTCTGTAACTCTAAACAGCAGCAGTTTTTTCTAAGGTTGGATGACCTCCCTCTACAGCAGCTAGTTCAACTGTAGACTAGTCCTGTGTTTGCAACCCAGCATGTTTGAATCACAGCACACAGGTTTGGGTTTTGTTTCGTTTTTTTGTTTTGGTCCAACTAGACCTAATGCAGTTTGTGAGAAGACATACAGATCTAATTTGGGTGGAGACATCTGCCTGTCTCAGCATCATAATCTTCTCCAGATTGCTGTTCCAGGAACTTAGCTCTTAGTCCAACTGATACAAAGTGGAACCAAAAAATATTATTGTTGAATAGATGTTTCTTTGAACTCACTTTCCCAAAATTAGACTCAGGGGCAGAGTTATTCTAGCCAACAATGATACTATGTCTATGTCTTCCCTAAGAAATCAAAAACACAATATGCACATGACTTTATCATTGAATGGAACAAGATTTTACCTTATATTTGGTTTAAAATATGTAGACTCTGGAACTGATTGTTTTTACTTCTTTACTATATTCTTTATTCAATTAGTTGAATAGTAGACTGTAAACTATGGAGATGGTATTCCAATAATAAAGGAATTGTCTTATGAAAAGAAAGAATTGAGTAATATAAAATCATGTTTGATTTTTCTTCACAAATTGTTTTAAAATTATTTAATCTGGAAAATATTTTATTATGGATCTAAAATACATCTTTTACAAATACATTTCTGTTAAAAAATATTATGCCATTGAAGTAATTAGATTTAACAGTTTGCATTAGATAACTAAAAAACTGGTTCTAAGAGAGCTGAATTCACTGACAATTATAAACAGTGAATTGATATACCATCATTTAATTATTAATAGTTTTAAAATATGTATTCATTCTTTTATTCAGTTTTGGTGCTGCACAACTCCCAAACAAGTCATAGTTGCTCACAATATAGCAATTATACAAATTCAAAATTTGATGAAACTATCAAATTCGTAGAGTACATGCAAAATTCTAAATTTTTAGAACTTATTATTTGTAATTGAACGTACAGATGATCTTAGGGAAATGGGAAAGAGATGCTGCCATTGGAACATGCAGACAAGACAAGGAGGAGCCTACAGTTATTTAATGGTCAGAAAAAGAAACTTAGGATGGAGCTGCCCTAATTGTCTTCCGACACACAAGGCACTGTAAATGAAGCCTTACAATAAAGTAGATTTAACTTCATCTAGTAATGCTTCTTGTCTCATTTACCCAGAGGGACTGACATTATTAGAAAAAATATTTAATGTATTTATCGAGTAATATATTTCATAAAATTATCAAAAGAACCAGGTTCATATGGAGAGTCATTTGATTATTTAAAATGGAATCAAAGACTCAATGCTTAGAACAGGGTTACCTTATTAATTTTCAAAGATGATTTATATAAATCCAATATTAGTATTTCCATATTAGATTGTAATATACACACAAATGCATGTCTCTGTATATGTGTGTGTGTGTGTGTGTGTGAGAGAGAGAGAGAGAGAGAGAAAGAGGAGAATGATGTTGATTTAGCATTTTTCAATCACTGACAGACTCTAATCAGATGTTTTCAGACATATAAAGGAGAAATTAATTACAGGATGAATAACTTTGGAACTCATGGTGCTGTCCAATGTATTTTTTTAAATCATTCCTTTACTGGTATCATTCTTATTTGGCAATATAAGATCTTTTTTTTTTAAAGAGAACATTTAAAATATCATCAAAACTTTTCTTTTCAATACAGAAGGGAGAAATGTGCCACTCTCTTCTGTAAGCATAAATATATCATTTATCATATTAAAAAATTACCAAAGAAACATCTTTTTATCTTAATCATATTAATAGTTGCATGTTAGCCTTTTGCTTAGTAAATTATTAAGAAAATGTGTTAGTTTAAAGGTGACCAAAAATGCTGGTTTGTAAAGGACTATCTAAGAAAACTCTAGAACTGATACATATCTTATTTAGAAAAATTGCTCTATACTTAAGGAAAGTGAGGATATATCTGGGTTATCACATCACAGGAAAGAAATATACAAAGCATAAGTTTGCAGTCAAGGAGAGGAATATGATCTATGGAAGGGTGAAAGTAGATAAAAGCAAGAAATGGAGCAGAGATTACACAATTTAGTCATAAGCTCAGAGGAGATCTGACAATTGATTGTAAAGTAGTACTGGTGATTTTTTGTTCATAAAGAGATGAAGCATTAGCAGGTTTCATGAAAAAACATGGGGGTCATTGTGAAAACTGCAGATTTGTCAGAAACACTACCTTAACAATAAAAGGAAGATATGTAGCCTTGGACAATCAATGCATGATTCATTAATTCAGCTGAAAGATCAGGAGAACCATATAAGATCAGTCTGAACTAAAAGAAAGCAATATGGTAGCATTAGCAAATATACTGGCTGACTAATAGAGCACCAGACTGTATTTTATGGAAGCTAATAAGGATAACTCCATCTGGCGTAATAAGCAAGGAGAAGACCAATCAAGTAATAGACTAGTGAGATTTTGCAATTTACAATTAAAAAAAACCCTTTTTTATACATTAAAAATAACTATTCAATCAACATATGTAAAATTCAAATTTACCAAACTTTTGTGATCACATACACCAGGTGGAAAGTGGGAATTCATGTAATTATTGGAGACATAAAGAAAATTATCCATTTGAGTTTCAAAAAAAAATATAAATCAAATAAAATTACAATTACAGTTACAAATAAAATTATATTTAAAATATCTAATTACAACAAATAGTAATCAAACTGTGGGACTCTTTAAGGAAGCTCAGAGTCAGTTGTGTTTGGACTTGTCCTTTCAGAGAGATTGACTTTATAAAATAGAAAAGGTCCAGTGGCTGCATGAACATGGATACTTCTAATGCTGTCCCACTACTTCACCATTGCCTCCATTTGAAAACATTTGGTCCCAGATGTAAAAATATTACAATTAAAAATGCTCTAAATAAAACAGCCTAGATCTGAGAATGAATGATTGGCCTAACTGGCTTGCATACCCAAAGAAAGATTAGAATCTGGTTCTTCCCAATGCTAGTCTAGGACTTTAACCTTTCTATCATTTTTTTTCAGGCAATGCAGATGTGAAAATATAGACCTGGGAGGAAGGTAGCAGTGACGATGTCCAAATCCCAAACAATCCAGCATTTGGGAAAGAGAGGAAGTGATCTATTGTAGAAGGTCATAGTATGTGTTCATGTGATAACTGTTGGCAATTCATATGAAAAGCAGAGAATTTTTAAAAAAATGAGAGAAAACAAAAGGGGTGTGCCAGATAAATAGAAACAGAGACTCAAGGCATGAAAAAGCCTACAATCAATGGTTTGGTTCTCCAAGTTTATCCCAAGTTATAGGGATGTATAGTTGCTTAGGTCAAAATATCATAATTTTTCTCACTGATCCTTGTTTGACCCACTTTGAAGAAGGAGTACCGTTGACCTTTCCTTATTACTTCCTTAATAAACTATCATAATAAACAATTGTAGGATTATTTATTTTATTTTCTTAAGTGGCTGGTTGTATTCTGTACTGAGCATAATGATTTTGGGTGGTTAAAAATGGAAATATTCCCCACCCATCCCTACTCTTTGTTCAGAAAAATCCTTTGGGAAAAAGTTAACATACTGAGGAAATAGCATACTGTTATTTACCATAGATTCGCTGACTTTGTTATTTTATAACATGAGCAAACATAAGCTTTGCTCCTGCTTGAGCAGGGGGTTGAACTAGATGACCTACAGGATCCCTTCCAACTCTGTTAATAATAATTTTAAAAAAAAATAACACTTCTAAATATTGGAATAGTAGCCTTAAATAATAAGCATTTAGCTCTAGTTTTCCTCCTAGTACATATCACTGAAGAAACTACACTTAAAACCAAGGTTTCCATTTCTAAGAAAATGTCCTTTTATGGTATGTTCAAAGATGTTCTTCAATTGTATTTAAATACAGCTTGTGTCCTACTGAAGCTTCCCTCTTTGATATTGGATTTGCCTGCTCCTAAAATCCTTTAAGTTTCTCCCCATTTTGGGTGTGAAGTTATGGTATTTAGCATTATGATATAATATCATTTAAAAAAAGAATTATTTAGCATCAATGTTTCTTGTCTATGGAGATTCTCATTGTGTGTTATTCATAGGAAGCTATGGTTTAGCATGACATGTAAATCTGTGTATAAGTATGCATATGTGGCCTCTGTGTGATAAAATTTGTAAAGGCTCTTCTTTGACATCTGGACCATACTGTGAATTTCCTTTGGTATCTAGACTGGAATAAGAAAAGTGTGCCACACTCAAAATAGAAAAATACTACCAAAGTCTATGGATATAGCTGATTTTAAACTTTGCAGATACACAAATATTTAGTAGAGTTAAAATGTTACATATTTAATATCTACAGAGGATTTAATTAATGGTAAATATAGCTGATTATCAGCCAGCAGGATCTTTGGACTCTTTTTCAGTTTAGCTGTGCATGAAATACAGATTCAATCAGACCTGTGCCTATGTAAAGAATTAGTCAAAATAATTAAGCACCCAATGTACAGACATTTTTCTCCTGTACTTCTGATATTCCTGAATGCCAGCTTGTTGTGTGATAGTTATAGAAGTGTATGCATAAAAACCTATTTAATCAACACTTCATTAGTTTGAATTGCATTCTTCTGCTCATTTAAAATGCATTCATAATTAGTTTAATCTCAGTTCAGATTCTTGAAATGCTTCTATCCCATACTTTGGGAATTCCCTGCTCTTTGTTAGTATGGCTGGTTTAAGAGATTTGCAAATCCCAATATTTGTGGGAACTACAGTCAATTATTACACACCAATGCATGCATTTGATTTGAGCTTTCAAATCAGTCTTGACCTCTAATGCGTACAAGGCTAAAACTATGGAGGCAACATTTTCAGAGGTCTTGCCATTCCCTTCTCCCCAGGACTGAGAGGGTGCAACTGGCCCAGCTGCCTCCATGCCTCAGTCAGAACTAGAACTCATTGACTCTTCTTTCTAGCTTTTAGCTACTATGCTAAACTACCACTCTGTAGCAATGAACTCCAAAACAATTTCTGTCTATTAGAGCTCTGTGATCATGAACATACGATGATTTTAAGTAGCACAGTAAAGTCCATCAGTTAGAATACAGCACAAGGCTGCAATCAGCTAACTATGAAACTGCCAACCCAAATCTTGTTACACATTGTGCGTTCTTAGAATTGGACATTTCTTAGAAATGTTTCTATCATTCCCTGCTATCTCTTTTCATCATCTGAGATTCTCTAGGAATTTACTATTTTACATGAAGTCGAGAAACAAGAAAGATCATTTCTCCAGGGCCACATATACAAGCTATTGGATACTAATGTCAGATCTACCTAGCAACCAGCAGGACTAGAGATGAACAGGCAAGGAATAATTATCTTTGCACACAGAGTAATAAGATTAAGAAAAAGTTTGAAGTCAGAACCCAAGAATTTTGGTAAGTAAAATTGGTTTCACGTGTAGGAGTTGTATCTATGGAATCCACAGCTAATAAAGTCTTCCTCCTCCCTGCCACTGCCTCTTACTTTTTACATAAAGGGGGAAGATGTCAATTTCTTCTCTGCAGAACTTTTCTTTATTTTCCCAGCCATGTTGTTAGTGTTAGAAGTTTCTCTTGTGATGTCTTGACTTGTCCATCTTTTCTTACTGGATTTTCTATTTGTCTTTATCTATTATGAGGGTCTCTAATCAAAAACACTGATGATTCCTTGAGATTTATATTCTTCTGAAATGACAGGACTGGATAAGAGTAACAAGATAACATACTCATTTTCTTCCATGAATTAATTTGATACAAGAAGATAATATGCCAAATTGTGCCCTTTCAAAATTATAATTATGGTTTATTAATCGTTGCAATAGCATGCTATTATATCAGCATACCAGAACTGTGAGAGGGTATAAGTTATTTACTTTTACTGATTGCAGAGGTCAGTGTTTATTATCCTGCACAAGTTTTCCTTTGATTTATTTTCCCTAAAACTTTAATATAGTTTACAAAGTTTAAACATAAGAGATATACAAGCTGGAGACTTCCAGATGTTTTTGATTATTCTATTAGCATTTTGGATGCTTCATCCATGGAGATTTTTAAGAAGAGATTGGACAGCCATTTGTCTGGAATGGTATAGGGTTTCCTGGTTGAGAAGGGGTTGGACTAGAAGACTTTCAAGGTCCCTTCCAACACTATTATTCTGCAATTCTGAGATCATCCAAAGCTTATCTAGGAGAAATGCCTATTTTATTGCTTTTCACGTCTCCACCAATCTTGCTTACTTTAGACAGTAGTGTTTAATCTCTATGAACACAAAGGGAAGGAAATGGAAGGAATTCAAAAATGATTTTCATGATCCCATAATGAATCCACTATATAATAATCAGCAGAACCATGCAGCCATTCCACCGCATGCCATTTGCATTTGATAAATTAACAATGAACATATGAATCAACACATTAACATAGCTGAACACATATCGTAAAGGAGCTACAGGATGTTCATCTTTATAATCAAGTGTTTCAGATTAAAAATTGTCTATAGCAAATAAAAACAAAATGGAAAAATCACACTGAACTTTGGTTTGGCCGTATTTTCATTTTATGGTGAGAGACGTTCAGTGTGTAAGATGAATTTTCAATTAGTTATGCAGGCCAACCTCAACTATCTATTTCAGTTTGTGTACAATGTTATTAGTTGTTATTCTTAGCATCTGCTTCTTGCAAGAGTCTGTATGTTTTGCTCTGCAGTCACCTAGTTCTACAGCAAATCGTACCATGCATGGTGCAGTGAGAGCTTTTATTTTTCAGCCTATGGTGGGAGAAACAGATACTGATTGTGGCCAAGAGGGAGCAACTGACTCAGGATCAGCCAGCTGGCTTTTATGTTTAAGGAAGAACTAGAACCTGCACCTTGACCTCCATACCACTTTGGTTATGTCAATAAGCACCTAAATTTATGATAAATAAGTTTGACAGGTATATCTCATAGTTATGCCATTATGTGACCCAATTCTTTCTTATCATATCAAATTCTGTCCTTTTCAAATACTTGAACTAATTTGTGGCTAGAGCATTTGTTAGCTTCTCAGAAGAGAAGAGAGAATAGTGTTTGCCAAAGTATAATTTCTCCCCCCCCTCTTTAAAAAAAAACAAAAAACATTTGGACAAAAACAAGCATATGGAAGAATAAAGCTCTGGATGCCTCCACCATGATTGTCATTTCCATAAGATTCCAGAGGAATTGTGCAAAATGATGATAATGGAAGTGACTATCCATGGCTCTATTCTGCAGAAGCACACCTCTTCTGCCAAAAACGTTAAAAGCAAACAGAGAGCAAGACATTGCACCAATTATCACTGGTCCCTACCTACCGGATTAAAAAAAAAAAGTGATGTGCAAAAGGGAACAAATAATGTGTAAAAGAAAGAAATTTTCTCCCACCTTCTTCTTACTGTGTTAACAATGGAAAGAAAGCAAAGCAGTTCTTTTTTCCTAAACATTTTACAGAACTTGTCAGACATGCTAAAGCCAGTATCCTTGACACATTATGTGCATTCTTTGGGAAACAGCCATATACAGAAAGAGGCTGTACTGGTTGCCTTCTTATATGCCACATGGTAACAGGGACTTTGTTAATCTATTTCAAGTGTTCTGGAACAGAAAGCCATTGCTTCGTTTTTATAAAAGAGATTCTGCAATTCCCTATGCACTGATCTACCTCCATCTCATCACCACCGTAGTATTCACTTATATATTTCTTTTCAAGTCCTAGAGACTTTGCTTAGAGGACTGCGCTCCTTTTCAAGATTCCCTGAGAGAAATCCCTATTTCACATAATGTGATTAGTTTCTGAGTAAGCATGCATTGGATTGCAGTGCTTAAGGTGTTCTTGATTGGTTTTCCTTTAAAGTGTAGCTATCACATTTTATCGAAATACGAGGATAGTTGCTGCATTTTGGGAAACAAATTTGAAAAGAAGAATGTTAATTTTTTCTCATTACGTAAAATGGCTACGGTCGTACCGAAAACCTTCAAAGACAATTGTGCATGTGCCTTTGTTTATGCTGCATTTGAAACGAAGAGCTCTAAGCATGTATAGGATACCTCTCCTTCTGTCAAATGCAGAGCTGCATACCGTCAGCATTTTTCTTTCTTTCAGCAAAACAGCATTTTCAAGCTGGGTTTTGGTATTATAATTATATAGTTGCCTCAGTGTGGCTTCTGCACCATGCAGAATATAACATGGAGATCTGTACAGAAGAATCCCTACCCTCCAGCATCCAAACAGTCTCCAGTCAGAGAGCCCATTCCTGACTCAAAAGAAAATAAACACAGCCAGAGCATTGATATCACCAAATATAGTATTAGAATTTATGTTTGATCCATTGTTGAGTGCAATGATGGGTTTCAGGTTAGTTTATGAACAGAGCATTAATCTAGACAAGATACAGATGTTTTTGGTTAGTCGGGAGTGAAAATACACTTTATTTTAAACAGGATCATGCTCAGTTTGATTTGGATCCAGTATTTGTACAGACACAATTCAAGTGGTAATTTACCTACACATACATGTCTATATGCAATAAATTCCTCAAGTGAGGAAATACATCTACTGTCACAAATAATCTTTGAGTAAAATACTATATTATAGTAGGTTGTGTAAGGGACCATCTCTGATCCCTTAATGGCACATGACATGGAAACCTAATATTCCAGAGCCCATTTGGCATAACATTGCTTTAATTTTCTTTTATCTGCATTGTCCTCCATTTCCACAAATCACTTATTCAAATCACATGTTGCAGCTCTCTGAGCTCACCCTGAAGATGCTTTGCTAACAATTCTTTAAGTGCACACCTTTATGAGACAGTCTTCCTCTCATTCCCAGCATATAGCTCATTTATCTGAACTAATGAGGATGTTTTCCTTCTTCCTTTAACTCTTTTAGTTTCCTTTAATAATGGTGGTATTTGCATGACAACATCACAGTTTTGCAGTTGATACTGCTGCACTAAATCACAACTAACAATACTAATTGAGTTAGCAGAACAGACTGAGAAATCTAACTCAGCTCAGCTTTGTATGTCACACAGCTTAATCACTGGTTATGATATGCCAAAAAGCTTTTCTTTGCCAAAAGTATCCATTTTAAATATGTCCTGTTGTTTTGCTGAAGTACAATCTTTAGCTAAGGTAAAAGATTCAGCCCTCCAACCTACTTTTCATGCTTTTTAAAAGATTTTGCAGACCATTGTATTAACCCCAAAGCTGGTAGCGATTGCAACAGCACTTAGACTTATATACTACTTCACAGTGCTTTTAAGCCTTCTCTGAGCAGTTTATAAAGTCAACATATTGCCCCCAACAACCTGGCTCCTCATTTTACTGACCTCGGAAGGATGGAAGGATGAGTCAACTTTGAGGCGGTCAAGATCGAACTCTTGGCAGTGGGCAACCTGCAATACTGCATTCTAACAATTACATCACCATGGTATCGCCAGTTGCTGAAGTAGCATCAGGCAGAAAGATGGTAACAAGCCACAAATGAAGGAGAAAGAAGTCATGATTTGCTTATACAAGTGGAAAACGTAGAACAGAGGACAATAAATGGGAAGGGGAACATCTACTTTCTATGTATGAGAAATAGAGATGGGAGAAAGGAAAGAAAAAGGAAGAATAATGGGGGAAGACTCTTGGCTTTGCAGAATGAACTAACTCATGATTCCCATTTTTATTCACCACCCTTCCTGCACCCAAACCTGCCTCTAAGATGGAGATATAGCATTTTGTAACCAGCTACTAAAAAATGGAATGACTTCTGGCAATTTGTGAGCTTCTGAAAACAAAATGAAAAGTGAAATGTGCTTTGATACATAAGCCTCATACAAACAGCTTACTCAAACAATTCAGAGGTTAAGAGGTGTGATCTGGATCTGTATGAGGCAGGGCCCTACTAGTAACAAAAGAGAGTGAGTGAGTGAAAAGCAATATGAGAGGTCAAGAAAAGGGTAGTCTCCAGTCAGTAAATAGAAGATTATTGGCCTCTCTCACTGCTAGCAATAATACCTTAGCATGAGAAACATGTAGTCCCCATGAAGTAGAGTACAGCTGTAGAGAGTTTAAAGGATGAGCTTGATACAGAGATATCAGTGCAATAAATGGCTCATTCAGATACCCCGCTCCCATTTCACAAAAAGACAAGGCAATCCTGTAGTTAGAGGTGGGTTCCTACCAGTCAGAAGTCGGTTCCTACCGGTTTGGAGTGGTTCTACCGAGTAGGTAGTAGGCCACTGGTAACATCACAGAGCCGGTTCTGCTCCGTGGGTGCTGCCATCTTTTTTTTGGTTTTTTTGGGGGGGGATATTTTTTTTGAATTTTTTCTGGATTTTTTTCTTTTGGGCATGCGCAGAAGCTGAGTTTCCGGCACTACGCATGTGTCGCCATCTTGTTTTTGACCTTTTTTTTAAAAAAATCGGGGCTTTTTCTACTGCGCATGCAGCGCGGGAGGCAGCGGACTGGGAGCGAGGTAGGTTAGAACCCACCCCTGCTACCGGTTCTATCCAGTTTTATAGAACTGTTAGTAACTCCACAGTGAAATCACGGAACTGGTTCCATTGGTGTCTCCGTGAATGCCGCCCTCTTGGATCTTGCTTATGCGCAGAAGCTAGTTTTTGATTACCGTATTTTTTGGAGTATAAGACGCACCTAGTTTTGGGGGACAAAAATAAGAAAATAAGAAAAAAATCTGCCTCCCAGCAATTTGCCTCCCAGCAAAGAGCAAACATTGCAGATGATATACACTGTTTGCTGTGTATTTCTGTGCATGTGTGCCTGACCCATAGAAATAGCATAG
>JANHFT010005229.1:38985-52253 GCA_032467955.1 Pseudoxenodon macrops | reverse complement strand
GTGTATAAGACGCACCCAAGTTTTCACCCTCTTTTTGGGGGTAAAAAGGTGCGTCTTATTCTCAGAAAAATACGGTACTTCATTTGCGCAGTGTGACCCTGAGCGTGTCAAGGTTGAACCGCTTTGCTTCTTTCAAACCTATTGCTTTTCAGCTTGCCAATGAACTGGGGGGGGGGGAGAGGGAATGTGGAAAATGTATGCAGAGATCATGAGCACTTGTTATGTTCTCATAACAAAAGACCGTCTCAAAATTGGACAATTTGATCATCCAGGGAAAGGGAGAAGGAGAAAGGACTGTTTAACTGGGGAAACATATGCACAAGACAGAACTGGTTTCATTTCTTCAGTACCAACATGGTGTATCCAATAAAGTTTTATTTTTGGGAATTCAATTCTCCCAAGACTGTTTCTTTGTTTTGGGTTCACTGATTGGGACAGTTGACAGTACATGAAAGAACAGAGTGCTTAGTAAAATTGCAGGCATTTGTGTGGTCTTCTTTCCCTCCCATTTGAACCTACTTCCCAGCATCAGTGGGAAGAGTTGCCAATAAAACTGCATCCTTGACATAGGTGTGAGTAGAAACAGGAAGAGATGTGTCTTTTGGAGCTCTGCGGATATCAACAAAGCCAAACAAAAGATGTTTTCCTTCAGAAGGAGTGGGTGGTCCAAAGGGGAGAAAAAGAAGTATAGCAGCAGAATGTTGAAAAGAAAAGAAAATATGCAAGAACTCTATATGTTGGCCATTAACAGAAAGAAGAATCCCTAACAGAAGTGACTTAAGAGAGAACAGAGAAAGAAATGTTGATAAATGTTAGTACAGAGCATAATACTGTACATAGGTAATTGTAATAATTAATAGGTAAGTTCTAAAGAACCATTAGAGAAAACAGGAAAATACCATGTTTGTTAAAATTTAAATGTATCACATTGGATCCAGAAATAGATTGGCTCTTTTTCCAAATATAAACAAGCACAATTGTGTTGAACTAACAGAGTCTTGTTGGATGTTTCTTTTGATACTGTGTTTCCCTGAAAATAAAATAGGATCTTATTTTCTTTTGAACCTTGGCCTTATTTTAAGGTCCTTGGCCTTATTTTCAGGGAGGCCTTATTATTTTTGAAGTGCAGGAGGCGGCAAGTGTGGTTACCTCAAAGGGTGGGTCATGGATCCTTTTGCTGCCAGTTCAGTGAGGGTTGTGCCTTGCTTGTGCACGCGCAGCAATAAAAAAATAGCTTCTGCACATGGGCAGAAGCAAAATCCAAGATGGCAGCGCCCACGAAGAGACCGATGGAACCGGCTCCATGATGTCATCGCCGAGTTACTAACGGTTCTAAAGAACCAGTTAGAACCTGTAGGAACCCACCTCTGGTCACCTCATGGCTGCTGTTATGTTTTGGGGAGGGCTTATTTTCAGGAGACGGCTTAAATACAGGGTATTTATTCATTCACTAGATTTACATGTCATTCCGATTGACAAGGGACCCTAAGTAGCTCACACAGCTCCTCTAGTAATCAAATATAAAATCATAACATTCACCACAATAATAATTCAAACTGAAGAAACAAAACCCTAACAGAAGGAAATCCCAATGGGAGGTGACCAGGGCATGAGTGATCATGAGCAGGAGCTCCAGATCCAGGAAACACTGAAACTGGCACATGAACTACAACTGAGCAAAGGCCTTCCTAGCAGCAGCTACCACCTGGTCTTTGAGCAGAAGCTGTAAGTTCACAGAGATACTCAAATAACCAGACCAGCTCTGGGTGAGAAATAGTCACCCCCATCTATCCCCCAGTGGTGGAATAACATTGGAATCAGAAAGCTTCCAAACTCAAACATAGTTTGTCTTGCTGGGATTAAGCCTGAGTTTATTTGTTCCCATTCAGACTCTGACAGCCTGGAGGCACCAGAACAGACTCACCACTTTCTCAATGACTTTCCAAAGAAAGGGAAGATAAAGACTGATTACTAAGCGCCATCTGCTGGAATTGCTTTTTCACCTTCCTTTTTTTTTTCACAGTTCACATTCTGAAACATTAACAGAACAGAATAAATTGCTATTTCTCCCCATGTTACAGTATTTCTCAAGTTTCTGCTTCACCAATTTGTAAAGGGCAAACTGGTATTTTTAAAAGGTCAATTGTCTGATGCCTTCATTATGATCAGTTTCACTTTTGTTAGAAGAAAATCACTGAAAGTTAAGTAGGTAAAGTTCTCTCAAATATACCGGTACTGTGCTCTTTTATCACAATGAATCTATTTTCTGTTCTGTCACACTATCCCTGCGTGTTTCTTCTTCTTCTTTATTTTTGTTTTGAAACATGTGGCTAAATTGGCATCTAGAACTATAGGCTACAGTTCACAATGTTTAAAATAACGATTACAGAAACGCATATACTTTCTATAACATACATTTACCATTTATTATTGTTGTACACTGGAGCATCAGTATATTCCCACACTTGAATAGCCACATGGGATGATGAATAGCATGGGTATCTTGGATTCTAACACCTCTATAAGTCTGAATACATTTTATTACAAAGGATTCAGAAATAATCAATGATCCAGCTGACTATGTGCAAAACCTCTGGTGTTAACCTCCTGTAGATGCCATTGATTAACACTGTTCCAGTAGGTCTTTAAATCTTAGGAACAATTATAGAAGAAAACTGGAACTGTCCCACTCAATATGCAGCACACAGCAATTCAAAAACATTTCTGTTCTCTAATAAAGGAGATAATAGAAGCAGAGAAATAAATAAGTCAAGTCAGAAAACTAAAGATCTGAAACAGACTTTAAAAACAACAATGAGCTATTCAAAAGTTACTCTCAAAACATAACATTAGCAATAAATAATAATTGCATCAGAGTACAAATAGTTTATATCAGGGGTGTCAAACTCACATCATCACAGCGGCGTCATGTGATGTATCACGACTTTTTTCCCCTTGGCTAAACTGGGCGTGGGCGTGACCAAGGCTAGCGCCTGATGCATATGCCCGTGGGCCACGAGTTTGACACTCCTGGTTTATATTATCCATAATTCCATGTTTTTGTCTTTTTTTAATATTTTTTTTCTTTAAAAAAAAGCAAAACAAACCAGTTTCAGTTCATCTATATCTTCTGCCTGCACTACACATCTGCAACAATGTCTTTTTTGTTTCTATCCATTAATATTCACCCAGACTTTTCAGAAATTCATCTTTGGAATCATGAATTTCCACACAGGTGTAAGTTGTTCTTTATATACGTGTGACTCCATCTCTCCTTTTGTTGGGTCTGTTCCTTTTGAACAAATTGCTTCCTTCCAATATTGTGGTACAATCATGATATCTACCAAATTTCTACCAAGTTTTAGTTATGCCTACAATCTCATATTTGCCTTCCTATACTCCTAAGTTCAAGTTCTGTCTGTTTACGGCAGCAAGATTACTTTATGCACGAAAATTGAAGGATGCTTCAATATCCACAATAGATGAATGGTTGCAAAAGCTGATGGAATTAGCAGAGATGGCTAAATTGGCTGCTTTGATAAAAGAAAAAAAACACAAACTACTTTTGTTTCTACTTGGAAAACACTTCTGGACTTTGTTCTTGAGGTGGGAAAAAATGAAACTTTTATTTTGGTTTTACTGATTGGATAGATCTGTTATTATAGAAATGGCTACTTTATACTATTAGATAAAAGTAAAAAATTGAGGTTTGATGTTACTATCTTATTCTACTGCACCAAAAGGAATTGGAAGCCAATGCCTTTTCTTTCTTTTTCCCATCTTTTCTACACTTTTCTCCTCCCTTTCCCCTCCCCTATTTTTCCTATTATTTGCTTTTATATTTTTTGTATTAGCTGATTGTATTATTACAAACTAATAAAAAGGATAAAACTGAGAATTTAAAAAAATGAAAAGTAGTCCCTTAAGTTTCAGTATTGCATATCCCAGTACATTTCTGAGCAACCTTTTTATTACCGCATTCCTTATTGTAAAATTTATTGCCTTTGGCATGACTTGTGAATGTGGTTCTCCTTTCCCTTCTTCATTTAAATCAAAGCCCTCCAAATGACCTTCGCAAAATGTCTTCTAAAGGCAGTCTTTCCAGCATTGGTGATTTGGTCTATCTCTTGGCAGAAGCCCTTATGGAGAATGAAGGATATAGTTCAGGAATCCAAAGTTTTCTCAGTGACGTCATCCTTTGAGGCAGCAGTTCACCACCAGAATCTTTTGTTCCTTTCTTGGGTCATTACCATCAGTTGGAAGCAGTTTCTTATTTACTTTATGAAATATGTGTAGAGTATATGCTACAATTCTGAAAGTACTACGTGTTTCTACAAGCCCAGCAGGACTTTTGATTTCTCTTTCAAACTGCTTTTAAAATTGATTCAGTTACAGAATCACCTGGATGAGAATCATTGACTTCAGAAGTAATCCAGTGCATTTTCAATCCTATCAGAAATTTGCCTGACACAAGAATCCCTTTTACAAATTACTTCATAAATTTTTGAGCTTGCCAGCACACATGGAGTTTTTTATAGCAGAATGCTGGCAAGCATGAGATATTTGAAGCATTTCATTGGGCTTACTACCATCTTCTATATGTTAACCTGCAATTATAATGAAAAGGAATAGATATGATTCTTCTATTCCATGCCAACATAATGGACCAAGATTCTCTGCCAATCCAACATTTTTTTTTAAACGGTTATTTAAGCACTGAAGATAAAGATGATCATAAACAAAATAAACAGCAACATAATTTTCAATTATATAAATGTGACTAGCATATTAAAGACACTAGACCTCCCCCCCAGGACCATCTCTTCTTCTAACTGCAGAACATCTCCCATTTGTGTGAGTTTCATGCAAAATAATTGAGCCAAAATAAAATATTTTGTAATGGCTTATAAGAAAAGCAAAAACAAACTTAAGAGAGATATTTCTAAATGGTCCAATTTCAGGCTGCATGGCCTGTCTTTCCTGTAGAAAGTTATATGGTCAGCAACTCTATAAATGTGGTACTAGGAGATACACATTAATTCATTTGCTAAAAATTTTACCACATTTTAGGACAGAAAAAAAATGAAATGCATTGATTTCTTCTCTGAATATCAAAATACTATCTAAAAACAGATTTGTTTAAACAGGCTACTTTTTCAAAATGCAAAATAACTCATTATACAATCTTGAATAAACCTGTTAAATTGTTGTGGAGAAGAACTGATGAAGACCTTGGCTTGATGGGCATGTTGTGTAGCCACAGATCATTCTTTCCTCCCTTACTGCCCCAAGCAAAACCAGTTAAAGCTTTTAAAGGGAAATGTTCAGCTAATTATATCAGATCTGTTTGTTGTCAAAGTGTTTTTGAACTAAACCATGACGATCTTTTGTTTACTCTTGGTGCTTCCCATTTTAACATATGGTTTCAACAATTTATCTTGTTTGCAGACTGCCTAACCTTTTAAACAATGTCATACATTCTCTTTCTAATTATCAGAAATATCTCCTGAAGAGCAGGTGTTGTTTGCTTCTTATGGCATTTGATTCACTGATGCTTACAGCTTTACCACATTAACTCTTAACAACCTGACCTGCTTTAAATAAAAAAAGTTTCTAAAATTATGAAAATATTGTATGTAAGTCAATATATCTACTTATTTGCCTCTGTCTCCTAACAGCTGAGTGAAGTTGTTAAGAAATAGGCAGTATTTTCCAAAGTCAAGCAACATCTAAATTGAACAAATAAACAAATAATTTCTTCTAAAAATGAGGATATAGGAAATGGTATACAAGAAGATAAATGATTATGTTGACAATTGAGTTAATATTTATACCTGTCTTTCATTAGAAAGGAGGAGCTTTTTCCACACGAACCTGAACACAATGTAGACATGGTGTACCTTATTTTTTTAATATTTTTTTATTCAGTTTAATTACTGCACACAAGGTGACTCTGGGCAACTGGCAAAATGGTAAAAAGATAAATATAAAAACTGTTAAAACTTACACAATCCCTTGCTTTGTATGTTAAAAGATGATGAGAGAAACGTAATGTTTGTTTTCTTGTTTGTTTTGATTGGCTGAGTGTGGAGCCAAAAAGCAACAGACATCATTTTGGATAGAGACAAATCACGGGCTTATATAATTCCTAAAGAAATGTGCTTAGCATTCAGATAAATAATTATACCTGCTGCCTTTTCCTACTCTCTTTTTTTCAATCTTTTGTGTGTACAAATAATTTTGACCCTACTAGAACTGTGGAAAAACTGGACTGAATCCAAATTTCTATAAAATATAATACCAAGGAAGTTTTCCTTTTTTAGATCCTAGAAACCATTCTGTATTTTCCCCGAGGGCTGGAAAGATTTGATACTCTTCAATATCAGTTGGGATACAATCAATGTTTCAGTGAATAACAGAAATCTTCTGGAACATCTGAAAAATCTGGGGGTGGGATCTGAAAAACACTCTAAAGGACTCTTTCTCAGTGAGGTACATGAAGAACTCTATTCTACAATAGAAGCAAAGACTATATAGAGGCTCTAAAACTGGGGTTATCAAACAGAGGGGAGCACACACTAAAAAGGTTTATTAAGAAATTCCAAGGAGGTCACAAGGAGAAGGAAGGAAGGAAGGAAGGAAGGAAGGAAGGAAGGAAGGAAGGAAATTATTGACTTAAATCACATCATCAACACTTTGGGGGAGAACAACTTCTTCCCTCAGGACTCCGCTACAGGGCATTGCATACCAAAACAACTACAAACACAAAGATTTTTTCCCTCCATGCCATCACTCTGCTAAACACCTAATTCCCACAGCATTGTCTTATGTCTAATGGCATCTATTTTTGTAGAAGGACTGTATTGCTATTATCCTTCTCATCTTCTCATCTTCTCCTCTTCCTCATCTTCTTATCTTTCTCATCTTCGTATCTTTCCTATTATCTACTCCTATTGGTATAATTTATCACTTGTTGTCTTTATCTTATGATTTATGGTTGTATCCAGAGGTGGGTTCCTACCACGCCACCATCTTTTTTTTTTTTTTTGGGGGGGGGAAATGTTTTTTAATTTTGTTTGTTTTTTCCCCCCTGGCACTGAGTTTCTGGCACTGCGTATGTGTCGCCATCTTATTTTCCGCCTCTTTTTTTTTAAAAAATTCGGGGGGGGTTTCTACTGCGCATGCGTGCGCCCAAATGGCGCAGGAGGCAACGAATCGGCAGCAAGGTAAGTTAGAACCCACCCCTGGTTGTATCTTACGATTTATGATCTATGACTTACCACTTTGTTGTTTGTATGTACACTGAGAGCTTATGAACCGTAGACAAATTCCTTGTATGTCCAATCACAATTGGCCAATAAAGAATATTCCTATATATTCCTATTAAGAGCTAGAGAGAGATCAGAGCTGCAACAGCATGAATGCAATTGCCACCTTCACTTTTATTGTCTCAGTAACAGAAACAGAATTCTGATTAATATCCCATAGCCTGATTTCTTCCTCTTGAAAGTGGAGTAGGGAGAGAAGAAACCCTGAATCAAATTATACCTCACATCTTTTCAGCATGTCTGTGTCCTCCACTTTCTCCATATCGCTTTTCAAAAGCAGCTTCTCACACCTTGTCAATTAGACGACCCTCCCCCCCTCAGAAACTGCATTCTCCATTCCTTTTTACCACTTTCCTTTCCAAATTCCTCCCATCCTTTCTTGCAGGACCTCATTTGCCATCCAGCTTCACTAGAATTGTTTTAGTACTTTCTGCAGGGTACACAAAGGAGCATATTTTTCTCCTGTCTGCCTTCCCTCAAACCAAACCAAAACAAACAAAACTACTATTAAGTAAATAGCCTTTCCTTTTCTTTCTCTTCTCCATTCTTTTTTCTTCTTCTTTTTCTTCTTCTTTAGATTTAATGGACATTCAGCCTTAATAAACTCCCATTTGCCCAAGTAATCCATAATCCATTACATCAAGGTTTTACTGTAATAGTAAACAGTACCATGTTTTCCCAAAAATAAGACCCTGTCTTATGTTTTTTTAAACCATGAAATAAGTGCTTGGCCTTATTTTCAGAGAGATCTTATTATTTTGGGGTACGTGGAGCAAGACGGGGCTCCTCATACCATCGTACCTGATTTCCAGCTCTCTCTCTCTCGCTAATCCTAACCAGAGGAAATGGCACATTAAATGCTGCACATGCATTTAAATGTTTTTTGGGGAGGGCTTATTTTCAGGGGAGGGCTTATTTTCAGGGAAACACAGTAGTACGACAAAGTAGTAAATTAGACATTTATATTGTAGCCAAATTGTGATGCAGCAATTCTTTCACTGGCTTGTTTAAACCAGAAATTATACTCTACACAGATTTATGAATTAGGATAATAATACTGAAAAACAAATAATTTGTTCCAATCAATTATGAGAACTTATTTGACTTAATTATCATCTTTACCAAGTCACTGCCATATTTAGTTGTATTTGTGATTTAAATTTTTTTTTAAAAAGCTTTAAACGAGCTGACAGTTTTTCCAAGACCCGCCTTTTTATTTTTAAGGAAATTTTTTCCAGCTACTCAATGTCCTGAGGCATATGGCTTTTCACTTGTTGATAAAGCCTAGAGTACATTCAGTATGCAAGAGCACATTCAAAAAAGCACAGCACATTTGCTGATAAGGAAAGGGGAAGGAGGTGGTGGTGGTAAAGGCTCTGCTAATGCAATCAAATAAGAAAAACATCAGGTTATAGAATGGTACTGAATTTATCAGACACACAAAGGATCATACGGCAAAATCAACAGGGGCCAATATTATTGCACAACTGTCAGTGTGTTGATTAATCCACATAAGTCATCTGCAATGCTAACATATAGAGCCCCTGCTGGATCAGACACAAAGGTCTCTTTCTTGCAGCATCCAGTTTCTCATAGTAACTAGCAGGTGACTCATAGAAGCTTACAAGCAAGGAGGAGGCCATGTCCCCCCTCCCAATGTTTTTGGTTCCCTATCTTTTATTCAGATTCAGACTACTTCTGCAGAGTCAAAAGGCTATCGAAAGTGCTACTACTATTAAAAGTAGTATACTTTGATAAGATTTTTTCCTGCTAACAAAAATGTATCTACTTCTTTATTTTCAAAATAATTTATTCTGAATGTTGTCACAGTATACACAAAATGTATACGTGACCTGTCTCTTTCATATTTTACCTTCAGCTTCTCAGAAAGTTCTTGTTAGATACTGGGCTGCTGGTATGCTCTTCTTGATGATACAGTAGTTCAATCTATTGTGACATTTTTATGGATAGTGGAATAATTCTGGGGAAGCAAAATTTCACGGAGCAAAATCTGTAAAAAAAAAAAAGTAGCTACTATTCCAATAAAAACATCTCACTGGAGCCCATTTTATAATCTATTTTTAGGGGACAGGGCTAGATGAAGACATTTTATTTACTGAAGTATATCAACTTGTATCATTTTTAGACTGCAATGACATTTTCATCACAACCAGAAATGTTATTGTTTTATTCTACTATTGTTATTTAATATGTCATTTATCATTTTTAATCTGTATATTTGAATACCACCCTGACATCAGATGTGTTGGACTAGAAGACCTCCAAGGTCCCTTCCAACTCTGTTATTCTATATTTAATGGAACTAAAGCAGGGGTGAAATGCTCCCGGTTCGGTCCAGTTCGGTAGAACTGTTACTGGACATGTGGCCTGGTTTGCCGTATTGGTAAGCTGGCTGGCTGGCCACGCCTCCGAACCGGTCCCTTCCCCCATCGCTGCTCGCTGCCGAGCCAAAAACAAGAGGGGGGAGTCTGTTTTTGCTCTCAACAGGCTTCCCTTGAAGCCTGCTAGGCAAAAAATGGGGTGGGGTGGAAAGAAAGAGAGAGGGGGGTGGGAGGGAAAAAGAAGAGCAAGGAAGGACTACAAACCTGGCACTAGACGCAGCTTCAGAGGATAATCCAGGGCTGGAAGGGACCTGGAGGTCATCTAGCCCAACCCTGCTCCAGCAGGACATTGTTAAAAGTCTTTTGATCCCCCAGTCACATGACTATATAGCCACACCCACCTAGTCACATGACTACACCAAGCCACACCCACAGAACTGGTAGGAATTTTTTTTAGATTTCACCACTGCTATATACTATCAAGGATACTGTACTATTTGGAAAGTAAAGGTGTTGATTCCCTGCCTGATAGATATTGTATGGGTGACCTGGGGTGAGATAGCAGGTTTTGGGAGTTAGTCTTTTTTGGACTGCATGCAACAAATTCTTGGGTGAATAATGGTTTGTCCATTCACTATCCCTACTTTAGTGTCTCTCCCTTTCCCAGTTTTCAGAATGGTTATGGTCTTAATCGATTTTCAATTTGTTAAAAAATGTATCTTATTTTTCTAAAAAGTGTATTAGTAAATTTCCATGATTGCTTAATAAGCATATGTAGCAATGAATACATTTTTTCTTGACATCTACAAGATATTATATGAAATAAATCCAAACCTGTTTGTATGGTGGTAACTTAAATCAAATTTTTTCCTACTATTAAGAATGTTACGCTGTATGTCACCCAGGGCAGTCTTGTAAATCCAATCAATGAATCAGCAATATTTTGCACTCTTATTTGTCCCCCCCCCCATCCCAAGCCACCACTGGGAAACACAGACTAACATATATTCCCTTACATCATACTTCCCCCTCGGACTCCAAACAAAACAAAATACTAGTCTTCCTTTCATCCCCAATTTAGAAAATATAAAATCTCATGGCGGCATAACTTTTTCTCCTGTTTATCAAAATCAATCTTTAAAAAATACAGGGACAGAGAGCCGTATTTAAACAACCCCTTCTCAAGCTTGTTTTATACTGCTACACCATGTAAAATGTTTTATTTCCAGAGCCAGTCATTGAAGGGAACTGCAACTGATGTTGACTGCAGAGCTCTGAATCTCAACTTCTCTGGAGGCAAGGAGCCAAAGCTCAATTCCCCTTTAATAACGCTACTGAGAGAGTAAGGCAGCAAATCAGTTTCCTGTAGAACTGGAATAGATTTTAAACAAGGCTAAAGTAGAAAATACAGTATGAAATGCTGCTTACAGCTAAAGAGGTCCATATTTGACCATTTGTTTTACTTTCTCCGTACCTTTTCCATACAGAAAAGCTCTACAAAATCCACTTGGACGTGGCATGACTAGGAACCATAGTTGTGTGTAAAGAGGTTACAGGTAGTCCTCGACTTAACAACAGTTCATTCAATGACCATTTGAAGTTAGTGTCACTAGAAAAAAGTGGCTTATGACCATTTTTCACACTTATGACCATTGCAGCATCCTCATGGTTAACGTGACCAAGATGTGGATGCTTGACAATTGGTTTATATTTATGACGGTTAGTGTCCCAAGATCATGTGATCAACTTTTGTGACCTTCTGACAAGCAAAGTCAATGGGAAAGGCAGATTCATTTAACAACTGGGTTATTAACAACTGCAATAATTCACTTAACAACTGTAGCAAGAAAAGACGTAACATGGGGCAAAACTCACTTAACAAATGTCTCAGCAACATAAATCTTGGGCTCAGTTATGGTCGTAGGTCAAGGACTACCTGTATGATGCTGATTGTTGTTGTTGTTTTCAATGATCCCCAGTATGGATTTTCTTTTTCTTTTTCAAAACAACTATGCTAATAATACTTCCATTTCAATTCATTTCATTTCCCCATCACAGGCCCAAGATCATTTTCCTGTTCTTAATTACTGCCAATTCAGTGTCTATTAACATAACATGTGTGTTAGGTTAGGATATTTGGCCTCAATCTGTTATCCCCCATGAGTGGTGTACAGCTGCACACTATTTGATCATTTCTCCTCAACTCCCGTCAACACTGAGAGCAGCTAAATTCATCTGAAGATGATTAGGGAACAACTGAATATTCTGTATGAATGGGGATTCTAGCTGCATTGTTCGGTTAACAAACTCTTGTGTGAAGTCAGACTTTGTTCTTGATTTAACTTCCTAGTCAGAAGTCCCAGTAACTCCAAACAATTTCTACATGGGAATTACTTTAGCTCTTCCTGCTGGCAGAAAATGCCAAGCAGAAGTAATTGCAAATGATATCCCAGCAAGTTACTCCTGAATGATGTAATCAGAATTCTGTTGTCAGGCATGTCCATTCTAATAATGCAAAACTGCTAATTCAGTCAGCACGGACCATTTCGGTCCCTAGGTTGTTTGTTCTATATTTTTTTAAAATAGAACTGCTTTTTTAACTGTAGACAAGGCAATCACCTAGGCCCAGGGGCCTAGGTTGTGTAAATACAGAACTTTGTGTTTCAAATATAGCAGTATGTTCTGGCTACTGCAGCTGTGACTTTATAATTCCTTATTTTTAAAATTCAAATCCATAAAACTTCCCTTTTTTTAAAAAGTGAGTACTAAGATTTCAACTTCTTCTCCATCTTAGATGCATTCTTAATAGAAAAGGGGAAAATTCCAGTCTTTTCCAGATTTTCAATACTCTTTACTTCTATTTTTCTTGTTTGTCAAACATGTACAAGATAGCAGGTATGAATATGAACATGGACATGAACGAAAGAAATGAATACAAATAAATGGGGACAGTAGGACACTTATGCATGTTTCCTTTATGGACTTCTTAGAAATGGGGTGAGGTCCATGGTAGACAGTTTAAGGTTGAAGCTGTGGGGGTTTGATATTGTAACAATGGAGTCAGGTAGAGCATTCCGGGCATTGACCACTCTGTTGCTGAAGTCGTATTTTCTGCAATCGGGTTTGGAGCGGTTCACCTTGAGTTTGTATCAATTGTTTGCCCGTGTATTATTGAGGTTGAAACTGAAAAAATCATTGACAGGTAAGACATTGTAGCAGACAATTTTGTGTACTATGCTTAGATCAGACTGCAGGCGGTATAGTTCCAGATTGTCCAAGCCCAAAATTTCAAGCCTGGTAGCATAAGGGATTCTATTTTGAATAGAGGAGTGGAGTACTCTTTTCGTTAAATACTTCTGGACCCACTCAATTGTATTACTGTCTGATATACAGTGTGGATTCCAGGCAGATGAGCTGTATTCGAGAATTGGTCTGGTAAAGGTTTTGTATGCCCTAATTAGCAATACAATGTTACTGGAGAAGAAATTTCGCAAAATTAGGTTAACAATTCTTAATGCCTTTTTGGCAATGCTGTTACAGTGTTAAATCGTCTGGGATTAGTACTCCTAGGTCCTTGACAGAATGAGGGTCGTCTACG